>CATQJL010000316.1:87724396-87766896 GCA_958299035.1 Cylicocyclus nassatus | reverse complement strand
TGTGTGTGGTGTGTGTGTGTGTGGTGTGTGTGTGTGTGTGGTGTGTGTGTGTGGTGTGTGTGTGGTGTGTGTGTGTGTGGTGTGTGGTGTGTGTGTGGTGTGTGTGTGGTGTGTGTGTGGTGTGTGTGGTGTGTGTGTGGTGTGTGTGTGTGTGGTGTATGTGTGTGTGGTGTGTGGTGTGTGGTGTGTGTGTGGTTGTGTGGTGTGTGTGGTGTGTGTGTGTGTGGTGTGTGTGTGTGTGGTGTGGTGTGTGTGGTGTGTGTGTGGTGTGTGTGTGTGTGTGTGTGTGTGTGTGTGTGTGTGTGTGTGTGTGTGTGTGTGTGTGTGTGTGTGTGTGTGTGTGTGTGTGTGTGCAATCGTCCGATTGCCAAGAAGAGAGGGAGCGGTTACGCGTGGATAGGCAAACCTCCTTTCGCCGATGTTAAAGTTTTTTGAAGTCCATGAGCGAAGCTGAAGAGATGACAGAGCGGAGCTTGGCGCGAAAGCGGGAGAAGGATAGGTTTTTCAGGACAATAGATGATGCAGTTGATGAGAAGTATTGGTTGTTTGGTAATAACTTTGGTAATTGAAACATAAATTACACTTTAAAGTGGATGCAAGAGAACTCGTTTTCAGTTCGTCTAGGAAGAACATCATCTTATATGACTAGAGGATGAACTCTGTAGAAGGTCGAATGCGTCATGGGCCGAGTTTGGACTGGCTTTGTGTTGTGCAGCGAAGCCTAGGCTAACACCTTAGCAATCACGAAAATCTTACTGACAGCACACAGAGCACTCCACAAATAGTATCGACTTGAGGTCCGGAGTTCCGACTAAGGCAAGTTTCGCGCCTACGTGACCTAGCACAGTACGACGAAGAAACGAAATTAGGCCGATTGATGGATTTGGAAAGCTTCAAATTGTCCATGTGAATCTGTATCAAAGTTAGAGTTCAATTCACTTTCATCCATCAATCGTACCGCATATTTAGACGTCAAGGATGACAATTACCCGAGATCGTAACGAGAGTTTGAAACTTGGGGCTTGAGTGGCTGATGAAGACAGGCCATCTAAGTAATCTAATTGTAAGTAGGACTGCATAAATATCGTATAATTACTAATTTATAATATCGTTTTCCTTGAATCAAGTCCGTCCATGAGTTTGTGCTTTTTCTTGGATCATCCGCAAACAAGATCATGATCAAGATAGGTTATGATTAGTGTATACCTTCCAATGCAGAGTGTTTTTCTTTCAAAGAATGCGACCTTGTGAAGATACACGGACTACCCTGTAATTAATTTCGAAACATATCCCTGCAAAATAATTCGAAATTCGCTCACAAATCGCGAAACTTATAAGAGCCCAGCGGCGGAACGTGATGAACACCCGCATTTTCACCCACTGTACATTTAGACATGAAAGGAATGCCTATGGTTTCATTTATCAAATAACCGATGATTCACCTTAGACCGGTTATGAAGCAATTCCCATTGCTTTCTAACACTAGCGCTGCCAACAGCAGTGCGATAGCCTTCTACGACGACATCGCCGTAATTCCAGAATTCTATACTCGACTGCCCAATTTAACTTTTCGCATTCCTTATAGTCCTTTGACCTAAGAAATGCCTTCGTTGATACTACTACTCACGGCTTTTGCGTACGCGATTCTGCTCAGTGATAAGGTTACAGTCTCGCCAGTGGCCAGCTCTGCAGATGTGCCCACAAGGTGATTGGTTGCTGATATTTTGTTATTATTCATTTTCTTTGGTTTGTGGTGCCTGTGTTCAAATTTTTGCTAAGCCTAATTTTCCCAAGTAGTAATTATTTGCAGCATTCTCGCTCCTAGGTTTTAGTTCTATCTGCAAAATTTAAAAAATCTTTTTATTCTCATAAAGGAAAGATTGATACAATAACTTGCATCGCTACACTATGATCCCCATATTCTGCTTTTTACCTGAGTTATCCTAAGACTAGTACAATACCGCTCATATTTATTAAAAAAACACAAATTGAAGTGAAATTACGCAACCGCCGCATATGTCACGCGATGGTTGCTTCAGTTATGTGAGGTCGCGTGAGCTATGTGATATCACCTCGCATGACCATATCTCGCTTCAGAGTGGACGAGAAGCCACCATTTGACTCAGCTCGGCGCGGAGCATCTTATGTTATGTTGGAAGTGGGGGGTACGATGTCTTCAATATTCCATTTCCACTCAAATTTTTCTGCGGAGGTCTTTCCGCGAAGATGTGAGGCAGCGCTTATCCAGCACAGAAGATTCCACTAAGTACTATTCGATGATATCGTTATTGTAAATTATCGTGCGCTAAAAAATAGCCTCAGACTTTTTTTCAAAAGAGATAGAAGGGCTGGTGAACTGTTTCTATAAGCACGTTTCCAAGAAAATTTGGGCAGTCTGATTCTTTCTCGTTTCACGCTCTGAAGCTCGCCAGTGGGTTTTGCTCGAAATGTTGATGATCTTGGTTTCAGAGAAAACTCCGCTCAAAGACGTTCTCGAACACACTGTCATGAAAATCGTGGTCTCTGTCGAGTACCAAGAGGTAGGTCTTTCTGCAGAGATATGAGGTGAGCTAACTGTGACTGAGTCACGAAGTTTGTAAATCTGCCTACTCTTCTTGCGTAACTGCTAGAGAACTTGCCTGCTTGCTTCTATAGGTTAAAGATAGTAGGAACTCTCAGTCTCAGGCTCCAGACTGTAACAATCGCCGAGTTATGAGCCTACGAAAACACGCCCTCATGAATTTGCCCAAAATGTAAAGATCGCATACCTCGTCGATATTCCACCGTGTGTGGTTGTATCATGCTCATGTTGCAAATAATGTGTTCACTTCGCACAGTGGATCTCACTGTATTGAATATGGTGCTTGCGCGTGCTTCAGCTGCCCAATTGAATATCAAAACAATTTTGTGGAGAGCTCAAACTACCATATCTAACACAAGATGATCCATTAAGTGTGTGAAAAATATTGATCAGTGCGTTGTACAACCACTCACCGTGGGGACGAAGTATGCGATTTTTACATTTTGGGCAAAAATAAGGGCGTGTTTTCGAAGGCTCGTAACTCGGCAACTGTTACAGATTGGAGCCTAAGACATGAACTATTCAATAGCGCAGTCCCTATTAACATTGGGTAAAGGAAAGCAGGCAACTTCCCTGGCAGTTACGCGAGAAGTGTAGGCATACAAACACTGTGATTCAGTCACAGTTACCTCGCCTCATATATCTGCAGAAAGAACCTATACTTGACCTGGGCGAGCTTCGGAGCATGAAACGAGAAAAAAAAACCAAACAACCCGAATTTCTTTGCAAACTTGCTCCTAGAGATTATCTGAATTGCTGATTACGAAACCACATCTGCTTAGCAGGATAGCTTTGCATTCTAGGGCTAGAGCGAGAAGAATTTGGGACGACAAAATTTTTCCACAATTCACCAGCCCTTCTGTCTTTTCTAAAAAGAAGTCTGAGGCTATTTTTTTAGCGCAGGATAATTTACAAGAACAGTATCATCAACAGTACTTAGTGGAATTTTCTATGCTGGATAGGCGCTGCCTCACATCTTCGCGGAAGGACCTCCGCAGAAAAATTTGAGATGGAAACGGGATATCGAGGACATCGTACCCCCACTTCCAACTTAAAGGTAGTGTCCGGGCAAGAACTCGATTTTGAGATTTTGTGCCTACTTGGGCCTATTCGCTACTCTGAATCCGAAAATGCATATTGCAGAGCGCGAAAATGGCGAAAAACGGCTCTAACACGGGAGGGAAATGAGCAAATGGGCGGGGTTCTCCCCACTGCGAATTCACGTTCCCGGATTCCGGAGCGACCTTCTCGCTTCCGGTTTCAAGTCAATCATTCGCACTTGACTGGTAGCGATGTTAGGACGGCTAGCGGAATCGAGAAAATCGCCCCGGGAGCTGGGAGCGTGAAATCGCATTGGGGAAAGCCCCGCCCACCTGCTGATTTCCCTCCTGTGCAGAGCCCTTTTTCGCCGTTTTGGCGCTTTCCACTGTAGATTTTCGGATTCAGCATGGCGAATAGGCCCGTATAAGCACAAAATTCAAAATCGAGTTTTTGCCCGGACACTGCCTAACATAAGATGCTCCGCGCCGAGCTGAGTCGAATGGTGGTTTCGGGTTTAGAATTCGTCCACTCTGAAGCGAGATAATGGCCACGCGACGGTGATATCACATAACTCATGCGACCGTCACATAATTGAAGCGACCGTCGCGTGACTTATGCGACGGTTGCGTAAGTTCACTTCAATTTTTCCACCATCCTTTCTATCTCTTTTGAAAAGAAGTCTGAGGCTATTTTTTAGCGCACGATAATCCACAAGAACAGTGTCATTGAAAAATCAAAAAGTGTGAGCGGTATTGTACTTCAGTTTAGATAAACTAATGGAGGGCTCGAAGGCAAAGAAATTCTCAATAAACTTGTGCTCTTCATGGGACGTGTTATGTCTTTGCGCACTTTTTCTCAGATTTCTTTAGACCCATGAAATCACCATTACGCACTTCTGCTCTCCGTTTAAATTACATCGGCTTGATACACGACCATTGCATGTACTTATCGTTGAGCGAAAGAAAACGCATAAAAATCTAAAAACTGATCACGGAGAAATGAAGAATATTTTGAAAAGTTTTAAATGCTCAGAATCCTGACGTTCTGTTCACAAAACATCTGCATTTCAACGTGCCGACGAAAATTGTTTGCCGCATCAGCTACGCGTATGCACACTTGCACTTTTTTCATGACTAGACGTTAAGAAAGTGGAATTTGGCCTATTCCGCAAATCCAATGCTGGATTGGCCCCGGTATAGATAACCTCGTATCACAAGTCGTACAACAATAAATTTTTAGCCTTTTTCGAGTGCTAGTTGCCGAGGTATCTCGACT
Organism: Cylicocyclus nassatus; assembly: GCA_958299035.1. Classification (NCBI taxonomy): domain Eukaryota; kingdom Metazoa; phylum Nematoda; class Chromadorea; order Rhabditida; family Strongylidae; genus Cylicocyclus; species Cylicocyclus nassatus. The sequence goes on along the minus strand of CATQJL010000316.1, from coordinate 87,761,999 downwards.
CCAACCTAAAAACCCAAAAAGGAGACTCAATTTTTAGCCTATTCTAAATTTCCAAATTTCTACAACCACAGTATACATCTGAATATTTTATATGTAGAGTATGTGCTTGACAAAGTTGGGATTTCCCGGAATCTTTTCAGACGATAATCTAATTTCTATGTTCCCAGGATTTTCTAGATTTCCCCGCAAACTTTGTGTAGAACAACTTTTGCGAACATCTGAAAATTATCTTCTAGAGATTGCTTCGCTCTATCGTATTATGTATATACATTTTTATATCTTCTCTGCCATTCAGGTTAAGGGATAGTGGTATGAATTACAGGTAAACTTGTTTCAGTAATGGCCCTCCAACTGTTTTGGAAGGTCATTTTAGTAATGACCTTCCAACATTCCAACTGAGTCACATGTATGCGAAATATCTTTATCTTTAATAAAAAGTTTGTGTTCGCATTTTGGGCAATCAAAAACATTTTGATTATTCAATGCGTGGTTAGAACTGGAATGAAACAGCAGAGGCAAAAAGCGTCATGCATACTAGTCAATCCGTTCCTGTCAAGTGATTTATTCGTTCTATGCGGTATGTTTTCAGATATTTTGAAAGATACAGAGACATTCAATTTCATACTTTCCTGCGAGGGTCGACTGTTCCCTCCCATTCCCAAAAATGATAGGAAACGTGCACAAAAACACTTGAACGGAGAGGGATCTGCCATGTTGCTACATTAGATGACTGATCATCTCTCTGCAGAAAAATGAGAAGAAATATAAAGTTTAAGGCAATTTATCGACGATTTTAGCACCCTTTCAATCGGTAAGCATGCAACATCTTCTAATCTTCCCTGCAGACGTTGGCGATCACCGTGGGCCAATGATGGCAACTTCCTTTACATAATTATGGGGGCAGGCGTTATGGAGCAGAGCTACTCCGCATTTCCCTGCGGTACATATATCTTGGGGCATTTGCGCTGCGTTGCCACTAGCTGCAGCTGGGGAGTAGCGCTACTGCCAGCGATTTTTACCATTCCCTATCGCTAGTTTCGGAAAAAAATGTTCAAACTGTATAAATAAAACAGTGAAATGAGAAAACGAAAAAATAAATGAGTTTTAGGGAGAACATAAGTGAACTTTAAGGACGAACCAAGCTGAATTTCAACTGCTTAGAGGCAGCGTCCACCCAAAATCTATTCCAGATTACTACTTACTCAGACAATCACAGGCTCTCAGCGGGCCCCACCAAAAGCGTCGTTGCCTTATCGCAGCCACTGTCGCTTCCCGCTGAGAGCTTTGTCGGAGCTTTGTCGGAGCTTGTCGGAGCGGACTCGCTGCCCGCTGAGCCCGCTCCGACAAGCTCCGACAAAACTCCGACAAAGCTCTCAGCGGGAAGCGACAGTGAGGCGATGAGGCCACCGCGCTTTTGGTGGGTCTAGGCGGTGGCTTTGTGGCTGCCGGCTGAGAGCATTTGATTGTCTGAGTAGCTTATCCTACTACTAGCCTCTAAAAGCAAGACAACCGCTTTGGTCCGGTCTCCTAATGTTGCCTATAAAGGAGGTAACGGACCGGGGTCCTCTTTGCGCCCCGCCCCTTTTTTGTGCTCCACTCACCACGATTACCCCGGGACACGTTCTGACACGACAAGCAAAGTCGAAACATATGGTAAGGCACTGTTACACACGACGAGGTTTCTTGTTACATACGAGCCTGATCAGCGCCAAGGTCCTCCCCAGTGCCAAAATAGGGCTTTGAAAAGGCAAAATTTTGCCAAACGTATCTTTTGCGAGCTAACATTGGCATTCGCTCGCATGGTCATCAGAGCGCCCGCATTCGGCCGCATTGCAAGCGCGCTCGCGTGCGTTCGGCCTACGGCAACAACGCGGACGATTTCGTGCAGTTCACTTTATCAACCGTTACTGGTCGGTCGACCGTCCAATAAATATGCATCTAACTTTGCGACTGAAAGTGGTGTCTCAGAGTCGTCGACACTGACGACATTCGATTGCCATTATTGACGTTCTGCGATCGGCAGGCGTTGGTATGGCAACCACTTTTTTTGCAATATTTTGTGTGTTGTTCATCAAAGTATACATACGCTTGTAGATGCTTTTGCACTGCAAAAACGTTTGCTTCATTTCCTACACCCGAACGATCAAGAGGAACTTTAGGCATTGAAATAAAATTTGAAAAGGCAAAAATTCGTAGTTGACTATTAATTAATGCTTGCTAATAGACGAAAAAGCAAGCTGACTACTTGTGTGCTCTCTTGCTGATTACCTACTCCCAATTTCAAAAGGCAAAGCTGTGTTTTTCGACGTTCTTTTTTGCGCACTGTAAGTAAAGTTACCCAAACTGTAGGTTTTCGATGAGTAACAATATTTGATGATTATATGGACATAGACCATCCTTCCTGCTAATTCATGAACTGTTCGTTCATGTTTTCTCAAAAGCGATCGCAGATTTTTTGACGTCAAAAAACCTCAAAGAGAAGGCCTGTTCTCAAATGCGGGATGATTTTCTTGCATTTCCACCAATCTTATATTTCTGGATACTTTAGGCACCTCCGCGGCCACACTGCGCTGAGCACAGTCTGATGCTTTTACGTGATCCTATGTTTCTATCTTCTTGTCAAGCGCAAGCTTTGTCTACGTGGAAATGAGAATGTAGTAAAAGTGACACACCTTTGCCCCCTTACAAGAAAGGATGGCGAAGTCAAAATGATCGATAACCACAAGATGCATGTCATCACGAAGAGTTTGAGGCGCGATTTCAAGCTTTTGGAAAGAAATTTATGGACTTTTATTTGCGGGATTTGTAAGGAGACAGTAGCGAGGATTATCAATAGCTGAGCAGATTTAACACAACTTACGTGAAACATGAATGTTATCCTGTAGCGTAAGAAGCAATTTGAACAATTTTCAATACATGTAGTCACTCATAAGCTTTTGAGTTTTGAGATAAAAATGTCCATAATCTCCATTCTGAAAGCGTTCTGCAGATATGGGAGGCAGATTTGAAATCAGCGCTTTAAACTCTTTATAAGAGTATGCATCCTGTGGTTATCGGACACATCGATTTCGTGGCCTTCCTTGTGAAGGGATTTTTACGCTGGGATAAACTTTTCCTGATTCACAAATTCCAGATTCAATGGATGGGTCGTTGGATGTTTGAAATTCTTATCATGGGTGAATGGTAGTGAAATTCAAGAAAATCAAAGCAGAGCTATTTTGGTGTTTTCGTATCATGACTGTAAAATTGAAAATTGTAATTTTGAAGACAAACACACGTTTACTGTCAAAACTTTCCTGCCTTTTGGAATTCGTTATAATTAGGAGCATTCATGGTGCACTTTCTGTTATATACGACTCTTGAAAAGAAAATGTTAGCTATTATAGTACTTGAGCCTTATATGAACGAATAAACGAGACTAGATACACGAAGAAGAAGAGACTAATTTCAAAAAAGTCAGCACTCTTGAAGCACGTCAAAGAGCAACATAGAACTCTTGAAGCACGTCAAAGAGCAACATATGCCATTGTCGCGGACCGCTTACGCCTAAATTAGAATTCTCGAGTAACGACAACAAACAGGAAGGAAAAGCAAGATTTACTCATCTGATACCAGAGCAAGACGCTCTTTTTTGGAAGTAGCAATTAAATGGATTCTTACATTTGAGTATACACATATCCAGGCTTTTTTTCGATCATCCTGCCTCAAAAAGATTATAAAATAAACGACTAGATCCTGACAAACGCATCAGTGTTAACATGAAAAATTCCCAGAAAACTGAGTAGTTTTTTTCTAATTACAACTCCATTCAAACTGAAAGAAGTTAGGGCTGCGACTCCAATTCATTATCTAGCTATGAGTGCATGGTTATTGCTTCAATCAAAGTTTCTTCGGATACGCCCACATAATCTACCATATGTAAGGGCTACTGCATGACGAAGGCGCAATAGCAGTATCAGTTGAGCGGGCACAAACGCGGCCGCGCGTATCCTCACCGTTATAAATCCTGCGCCTCCTGCGCTCTGCGGCTAATAAAGCCGCTTCGCGCCCAAAGATATTGCGCCTTCGTCATGCAGCAGCCTATATGATTTTGGGGCAGATAAAAGCTAGTAACGCCTTATCTAGCACCCACGTCCCTTTTCAGTATGGCATCATAATTAACACTGTTTTTGAACAGAGCGCTGGAATAATACTCTAATCATCGCTTTACAGCCACTCTTCACCTCTCCGTTTGCCTTCACTATCATTGTAACCAATTCATCAGTAGAGTAGTAGGTCATCAAATGGGGGCTTTGGGTTAGCTTAGGCCTCCCCCTCGCTCTTGCTGAATCGTTGTCATCTGTTATTGTCACTTCTATGGTTCAGGTAGATTGATATAGCAGCTTTCCAATTTACGACGAATTATTTTTAGCACAATTTCAATGTCATCCATCTATTAGGTTGTAACATAAGTCTTAACTCCAATTTCTTACGACGAGAAGTCATACACTTCACATTTTCAATAGGGCTTCACAGCAACATCTGATAAGCAAAGCAGCTCTACAAGAAGGTGTGCAAAATTTTGCATCAAAGTCGACCCACTGTAAGTTTGCATCCAAAATCTAAGTCGTACTGAAGGCTCAAAAAAAACGCTAAAAATTTATATCTTCGTTCAAAAAACCTCCGAATCTCCGGCTTGCTCAAAAAATTGCACACTACATCAGACACTCACATATACCTACCATTTCTGTTATTCTTCATCTAGAAAATGAGAAATCGACGATTTTCATGTTTATAAATACAAAAACGAAGCTATTTCCCATTTATGTATGGTCGTTCTATGAGTTCGTATCGTTTTTATAAACAACAAAATCATCAATTTACAGTAAAAATCAATCAGAATTATATTCCTCGTTGTAGCGCACGATCTTTTGACACATTCTTGTTAGGTTCTCAACCGCAATTTTACAAACGGCAGCGCGGGTCCCAAGAAAGTCATCCAACCAGCGCTCAAGCTGCTTACTAAAATCGAGACATGCACCATTCATGAAGTTTGCCAAAGAGCGAAGCAAATATCTGATAGAGCGAGGTTTGGAGAGTACTTTGGGCACTGAAGTACTTTCCAGTCAAACCGTGGAGGACAGTTTTGACGACGTTTGCCGTATGAGGTCATGTTCCATGCAGAAAAATTCACTGGATCTGTCTGTTATTCTTGTTTTGCGATAGCCCTTGGTTTATATGGTGCATTGGATTGCTTACGGTATGATTGACCATCACCTAGCTGTACAGCAATTTTCAGTGCAGAACGTCCGGTCCCCCAAAAAGTCTTGTTCAGAGACACCCTGCTCAGCCCCTGATCTTTTGTAGCAATCCAATCCTTTCTTGTCTCATACTGATGTGCGAGCGCCATGTTCCATAATCGGCACAAAAATCTGTGCAAAAGCGCTTCTTTTCTTGAGAAAAATTGCGCAAATGCCGAAATTGCTTTTGCCTTTCAGGCTTTCCGTGTTTGGAAGCTGCGAGATCCGAGTGAATCAGATTTCCACCGAAATCAGTAGACGTATTTCAAAAAGCACAATCAACCCTTCCAAATTATATACTCATCTTGCCGCAAATCAATCGCTTCTCAAAGATATGAGGACGAAAACGAAAACGCTACAAACTTATGAAACGACCTAGTAATTGTACACTACAAGCCCTTGGGAGTGTAACCATAGAATTTCAGTTTTTCACAGGCCCTCGTTTCCAAAAATCGTTATATTTAGCTCTTTTCTTTGGGCGTTCCATGCTAAAATCAATACTTATAAATAGGACTTGTGGAAAGCTGATTACGAATATATTTTTAAGAGATTGTAATTGCAATTATATGAGAGGAAACAGGAAACAGCATAGCTTTGTTTTCATATAAAAATGAAAACTTTCGTTTTCTCATTTTCTAGATGAGGAAAAAATACTAGAATCTTATATATAAAGCTGAATGTCTGTTTGTCTGTCTAGCTATCTGTGTGTCTATCTGTATGTACGTATGTTCCGAATAGAAAGTTTTATTTCTGAGCCGATCTGGACGAAACGTTGCACACATACATCTCGGGGCCGAGCGGGTGTCGTAGGCTACTTTTCGTCATCGATCGATATCGACTTTACCGATCTTTATCGATTTTTATAAAGTTTGATCCGCGGAGCTGGGAGATGGCACGGGGGGGGGACAAGGGAAGTTGTTACGGGACACGTAAGAGAGGTTCATCATTGTTGTGAATTGTTCGCACAGTTAATACAGTTCTCGAGCAACGACAACAATCAAGATCAAAAGCAAAAAATTTCTATCAGAGGACACAGCAAGAAGCACGTCGCGAAAGTACCCATAGAAGCTGTGGTACACGCTACAAAGTTTAGAAGAGCGTACTTTTTTTGGAAAAGCCGAGCGCGAAAGCAATACTCAAAACTAGGAGTGTCACTCATATTTTCGCCGACTACAGGATATTTTCCGTTTGACAGCGATTGCAACCAGTTTGAGGGCTAGCATTATGGTTCCCTGAATTAAGCTAATTGGGACGCGTATTGTAGTCGAACTCCAGTCTCATGTCATTTCTGCTTGCTCATGCAGAAACACACTATTTCATGCTTACGCTAATGGTGGCACGAGTAACGTAAGCCAATCTCTTATTGGAGATTCGAGTCTCTGGCAAAAACTCCTGTCTCGATAGTCTCAACTGCATCTGGCGGCAGTAAGAATATTGCGTTTAATCCTTATCAGAATTTTGCACTAGCGTAAAGAACAACGCCCCCTTCATGGAGGGGTTCTGCAAGACCCGGTGGTCTTGTGAAACCGGTGGTCTTGTCTTGTCTTGTGGTGGTCTTTCATAGAAAATTTGCGTACTTTTGTGTAGTTAAAATCACTAAATTTGTTCTAAGTTACCATTTGAAGCTGTTGAAGAGAATCTTAAAAGGGATACTGTTGTTTCATACCTATCTAAGTCATATTCAGCATTTGAAAAGACAAGAAAATTTTTATTGATGAATTTGACCCTCCGCAGTAACACAGTTTATTCATGGAAAAATAATCATAACTCCATCCAGTTATCGTTTCGCAGAAATGGAAGACAGTATTCGAACCAGCATCAAGAGGCGCATTTTAACCTACAGATCATTATGAATGGCCGCGGTGACTAAGTATCCTTCCCTTGTAAGAGCATACCTATTGTTATTTGCCAAGGCGGGTTATGCAATCTACAAAAACATTGCATAATCGAAACGACATAACTTCAAATTTTTTAATGAGGTTGCCAAACCTCGGCAATTGAACCATGCCAACCATCAAACAGACGACATACGTTTATTGCCGATTACCTCAGACTTCGGTAATTAAACCCTCATTCTGCTTGAGATGTACACACATAAATAACGAAGCAAATCAACATGAGAAAGTGAGACATCGCCAACAAATATTAAAAACTATGATGACGATAAGTGAAACCAAAATGATATTTTGGATATCTGGTGGAATTTGGACTACTTTTAAGAAATGTACAAGAGGAGATTAGAAAACATACGATAGCAGTGTTCAATGTGCTATTCTACTTACAAGGAATGAGCGGATAGAAAGGCAACACAAACAATAAGTGTAAGCGATGGAAAATGCATGAGTAAGAATGAAGTATTATTTATTAGTATTTAGACGTTCCTTTGCTGGCACCAAAATTCCTTCTGCAGCTAAAATCGCTTGTCTGTGGTCCGAAATCTTTTTGTCGAAGGTTAAGTCGCATCTGGCATCGTCGATTCTTAGCATTCCGCAATTAGCTTTTTTATTTAGCAAACATTGTGATCCGTGAACGTCTCAGCTGGTATTGAGGGATCATCGCATGCAACTCTCATGCATTATATTGCCCAATTGTATCGCGCTCCGCGACAATTTGGACAATAGAGGACATTATGCAGTTGGCAGAACTTTGTTATTTTACTTCAATATTGACCCACATCTTAGTAAACAGGCAAATCCAAAGATCGCTGAAATTTTCAGTGATTTGTTTGTTCATTTGAAAGTAAAATTTGAAGAAATTCATGCTAAAACAAAAACCAACGATGTCTCTGCTAAATGGTTTATATCTGCACTTGTGACAGATTTTATCAATGTATAGCAACCAAAATTTACACTGAAAATTCTTTATTACAGCCTATCCTCTGTCAGCGATATTTCTGAGCCAGGGAATTACTGTAGTGCCGAAACGCACAAGAAAATATTTTATCCAAAAACGAGAGCATGCACGGAAGCACGAGTTCCGTGCCCAGATCCGGAAAATATCGAAGGTACGTCAGTTAGTATTACATGGTAATAAGTGTAGGGGTTAACTTTTGTCATTGTTAATAGTCGAATCCAGGTTGGTAGCAGGGTATGATGATATAGCTACATTAAAACGTACCGGTTATGCGAAATCTAATTAACACTCTGCAGGAATTGTATTAATTTATAGGCATCGCTGTAAGATACTGTTCTTGCAAAACCACAATTTGGGAGACGCCAAACACAACCAATTGCACACATAAATGGGTATCTGAATTGGAGTCGGCAATTGAAAAGGGAGATCCAGCAGAGCAAATCAGCAAAAAAATGGCATCTGATTTAGAGTGAGCCTTCTATGCCGCTTTGCTTGAGGAAAACCGCGTCAAATTTTTAGATATACATTGTCACGTCAATTGTATGGGGGAGATATTACTAAAAGTTTGCAGTTGTCTGATGATCTGCTTGATTTGGCACGAAGTCAGTTTGACGCTGTGGAGGATGAATATGATCGAGAAGCTAGAGCGACAAACTTTACTGAGGCAAACCCCCTTCCTTTTACCATATGATGTTGGAACGAAATCGTAATCTTTTTAGTCGTTCGGTTTATATGGTAATTATCTGCTATCGCAACAAGCGCTTGAGGTACGGGAGGAGCTAACACCTTCGCTTTGTGAGGATTACGCTGCGGTGTTGACGTCTTCGTTGAAGCAAAGCGTTTTATCGTTGGGAAATTATATTCTGATTCCGGAGAAGAAGCTGCAGTATGATAACTGGGGTGAGTATGAAGGTTGGTCGTCAATGTCCTCCACAAGCTCATCGTTCAGCATGATAGGGATTTAGGTACTTGTGAACATCGGGGCCAGGTGCAAATGACAAGAAAGCAGGCTAGTTCGATTTTGGGGCAAAAAGCAAAGATGTTATCGTAAAACATGCTGTACTACCGCAGCGAATTTCTCACGTCGACACGCTCACCTGCTTCGAGGACAAGTTGATATACGATTGACGCATTAACGTGTCCTCTCACAAAATTCAATTGCGTTGCTCAAAAGAACAAATGGCTTAACTATAGCACAAATATAAAAATGAAACAGCTTATACAACAGATTATCTTACAAGGGAAGCGTGTTTAGTCGAAGTGGCCTTTTTAGATAAGACCCATACTGCTTTGAAGAGCATTGAGCGGTGATCCCAAAACGCCTTCCAAATCTGCCAAAGCCTCTGGACGCCGAGTTATTGGCGTTCTTCAGCTAAGACAATTGAACGCAAGACTGGGACAAAATCGCCCAAATTTGCTCCAATGGTCAGTATCAAGTATCAAAATTTATGCAATGGATACATTTTGTCCAATATGCTAATACTCAGTATTGCTTTATCTGAGCGTTGGAAAAATTGTAACAATCTATTTCACCTAAATTTTGCATTCATTTTTTGTTGCAAAAAATGGTCATAACTCGGCGTCCAGAGGCGCTTGGTAGATTTGGAAGGCAGACTTGAAATCACCATACAATACTCTTCAGAGCAGTATGGGTCTCATCTGAAAAGGCCATTTCGACTAAACACGCTTCCCTTGTTAGAAAATGCTTCTTAGGTCATCATGTTTCTTGCTCATGTCTTTCGCCACTGTTAAGGTACCGTTCTGCAGGGCTGGCGGCGTCAGCTTAAATTTACGCTACGGAGCAGATTGATGATTTTCCTTCAAGAGAGTTTCAAGTCATTAGGAGCCATATTTTATCTCTTCAGAAAACTACCACAGTGATAAAAAGCGATAAGTAGTCTGCTCCTTCCGGTAATTCCAAGCTGAAGTGAACTAAAAGGATGGTATTGCGAGAGCGGCGATGAGCAAGGAATTAATAAAGAAGTTACTAACGATCAACATTTTTGGTACAATTTCTATTGTGAATATTAAATCTGATGTTATCATACAGAAAATGTGGAAACTCAAGTAACGCAATACCTTTCTTCTTGAATTAATCGTTTTCCGATACGTCACCATAAAGGCTGTTTTTTATAAAACATATACTTACGAAATATCCGATATCTATCTATCTCTACACTCGAATATTTAAATTTTTTACCGGCGCGGTTTCTCTTCTTGATAGACCGCTACAAAGCATTTTTTCACGTAGTAGGAGCATTAAATTAAGCTTCATCACATATTGCTTTAGCAGCGGTAGTTGCCTCCTCACTTCGTGCGCATTGGCAATTTTCTGTCTTTCATTTGTTAAAAGTTGTCTATCTTTCATTTATTCAAGTTTTGCACGACGCTCTTCTTAAACTGCTCTTTAGCCCTCTAAACCTAACTTTTTTACCAATATGAGAGCGAATTGCTTACCTATAGTTCATGATTAGGAAATCCGAATCCGAATAACCACCGAAATTTGGAACTTTCTTTGACGACAAGACGTTTCCGAATTTCTGTTTTTTCCCAGAATGGTAAGATCGCGAATTCGTAGTAGCTGTTTTTTCATTAGCAACTGAAATTTTCTTAGGACCGTTATTGATTTCTTGTTACTCACTTGCACGACAAAATGGGGGCTGGAGACCACTACTAAAGATGAAAGTCGTCTGAAGCTAGCTGTAGCACTAATCAACGGAAACTTGTTACTGTACCAGTATTACTGCTTTCTGAATCAATGGTGGCAATTGCCATCACCAGATCCTAAAGGGTTGAACTACTACGATTTTATGCCTCTCATTTGAAGTTTTCCAGTATATAGCCAAACAGTAATCTCATTATTGACAGAGGGACAAGAATGGGATGAAATCTACAAAAAGTGTCTAGTAAATTTTAAAAAGTAAAACGAGATTTTGTTTTTGAAAAGGCAAGAAGATGACTTGTGCCGTGCCTTGCGACTTAGTAAGAACTGCAGCACTACCTGGCATTTCTTATATAAACCTTCGTTAGCTCCGTGCAGGAAACGGACGATCTTAGGGCAAGTAGAGAGAAGCATAAAGGATCCTGTTTCTGTCAGTTATAATCAAAGAGGAGAGGAGATTTGCGACAAAATTTCTGCTCAACCATTTTCAGCCATGAAGATTGATATTCTTCAATGGAAGGACACGTCACGAAAGTACTCTCCTGATGATCAGCTCAAACTTCTTACTGGAAATAGGTAATCTAGATTGCGATTCATAGAACCTAATTTGACTTGTGATTAAGCACAACATCTACACCTTCTCGTGCTCCTACAGTGCAGTTTAGCGGATTTTCTAAGTCACCAATCATCGAATTACCACCATTGATCATTTTGAGTAAGAAGTGCTCATTCAATTATTTATAAAAAATCGTCGTCCTCAGATAACACAGCGTCGTCCACAAACGAATCATCAGCACCCAGTTCTGCAGTTTTCCATCTAGGATCGGTAAATAGTTTGTAGTTTTCTAAATCGAAATCATACAGAAAAAGTTAGAATGCGTTTCACTGTGAGAGTGTGATTCATTATTATCGTAGGTCTGTTGCATCTTCCTCTAATTTGAAAGCAACGGTGCAGATATGTGCATTATTCGATGCCCCAAATGAGTGGAAGTGAACCAAATTCACTTTAGATATTTGAAAACTGATTCTTCCAAAGCAAGTGTCGTCTAATTTTTGGCGATAGAAGCATATCATTTTTCAGCAGCCTGACACAGCATCTTCGTATACTCCCCTACGTCTAAGCTACCTCGTTTTCGCAAACCTCGGCCAATTAATTTATGAGGATGACGTCACTGTGGTGAACAGTCACATTGCTTGCGTTTACGTTGGTGATGGCACCAAGAGTATAGAGTAAAGTCAATCAACATGCGAAAGGGCTATCCCGTTTGTGCCATTTCAGCCTTCTGGATGATCAGCCAGCCACCTTGACTTTTTTTCACTTGAAGAAAGATCTTGAACATCCGAGCTGTGTATCCGTGGACTTTGATACGAGGTAGTTAGGAGATTTCACTTGTTCAGTTTGAGTTGTTGTCTAGGATGTTGAGCAACGAAACCTGCCGGCTTATTTCAACAAGCTGGAGGATGACTGAATGTGCTTGCACTCACTTAGGAAGGTGAGTAATATCATACTGACTAGTTGACTTACCCGGCTCCGCCCGGCCCTGTCATTATTATATTCGTCAGCATGCTCGATTGCCCCTGTGCCCCTGTGCACCCTGTGCCAACTCCCAGTCTCGTAGCAAATTTTGCAAAAAATCGATAAAATCGATATCGATCGATAACGAAAAGTAGCCTATGACACCCGCCGGGGCCCGAAGTCTATGTGTGCCAAGTTTGGTCCGGATTGGTTCAGAAATGGAATTTTCTATTCGGAACATACGTACACACATACATACATGCAGACAGACAGACATACAAACAGACATTCAGCTTTATATATGAGACTTAGACCGTTTTTATGGGTCAACATAAAATTGGCTTCCTCGGCATTAAGTCTATCTATTTCTTCCAAAGTCTTGCATCAAAAATTTTAACAATTGAAACGTTACTCCCAATCTGAAAGATTTATTTGATTTGACATGTTTTGGGCAGAAGAAAGCTAGTTGGTGTGCTTTGAGCAAAAGCTATGACATAGCGAAGCGATGCAATTGAAAGGCATTATCGAGCTTTTAGCCTTTTGTCGAGCTTAGCTTTTAGCTTGCTCGCTTTTCTGAGCTTGGTAGAATGCAGAAAACGGCGGAGCAGGCTTTTCTCATAGCTCTACGAATCTGTACGAGTGACAGTTCTTACCAAGACAAAGACGCAGACTCTCATTGCGAGAGCCCACGCCTTTGAAGGCAGTGTCCGGGCAAAAATTCAATTTGAGACCTGTACTTACCCGGGCCTATTTGTTATGCTGAATCCAAAAATCCACACTGGAGAGCGCGAAAACGGCGAAAAAGGGATTTAAAGGCAGTGTCCGGGCAAAAACTCGATTTTGAGATTTTGTGCTTATATGGGTCTATTCGCCATGCTGAATCCGAAAATCCACATTGGAAAGCGCGAAAACGGCGAAAAAGAGCTCTAACATAGGAGGGAAATCAGCAAGTGGGCGGGGCTTTCCCCAGTGCAATTTCACACTCCCAGCTCCCGGAGCGATTTTCTCGATTCCGCTGACCCTCCTAACATCGCTACCGGTCAAGTGCGAAATTGACTTAACATAAGCGAGAAGGTCGCTCAGGAAGCCGGGAACGTGAATTCGCAGTGGGGAGGACCCCGCCCACCTGCTCATTTCCCTCCTGTGTTAGACCCGCTTTTCGCCATTTTCGCGCTCTACAATGTGCATTTTCGGAATCAGCGTAGCGAATAGGTCCAAGTAAGCACAAAATCTCAAAATCGAGTTTTTGCCCGGACACTGCCTTTAACGCAGGAGGAAAAGCAGCAGGTGGGCGTCCTCCTACTGTGGATTCAGCTCCCAGCTTCCGGAGCGATCTTCGCGGTTCCGATTTCAAGTCGCGCAATCACACTTGACCGGTGGCGATATCAGGGCGACTAGCGGAATCGAGAAGATCGCTCCGTAAGCTGGGAGCGAAAATTCATAGTTGGGAAGACCCCGCCCACCTGCTGATTTCCCTCTGGCGTCGCAACCAGGGCTCGGCACAAGCCGGCACCAGGGAAATTCTGAAACGAAGTCCCCTTTGATCTCAGAAGTTTCGTACGAAGTTCCTTTTGACGCGTTTTGCGTTTGCATAGGGCGCGCTTTGTGATTGGAGCAGATTTTTCGACTGCCGTGGTGCGGAGCACGATATGAGTTTAAATAGCGATAACAAGGTAGAAAATAGGCTCAAAGTTTGCTTATTATTTGAGGATCACTGAGAATCACTTCAGAATATAGGTGGCAGAAGAACGAAGAAAGCTGCTTTTAGTACGGTTTGAAAGTTAGTCTGTCGTTGCTCTACGTGACTTGGGGATAAGTTAGAAGATGCATGTTATCTTGCAAGATAACAGTTCGCGATATTCAAGATAACAGTCGCAGTTTCCATGGAAACTGTGACAAGCGGCGCGGCCGCAGTTAGGTGGCAATCGCCGCGTCGCGCGACAAAGTTGGGCGGAAAAGCGGCACTTGCCGCCTAACTTTGTCGCGCGACGCCCAACTTTTTTAGAAGACCTCATCTTGATTCAAAATTTATGAATTCTATATTTAAGAGTACCATTCAACTCAGCTCGGCGAGGCGCACCTTTCAGTATACAGATGTGCCTAGTTGTCGGATATAAGTTTTTTTCTTGAAATTTTAGTGTAAATGGTTCATTCAGTGTGCTGATTCCAGAGGCTACATACACATTCTGTTGAGCACTGCAGGAATAGGGCGGGTATAGTTTAAGAGCTCAGTCTGCATGGATATGTGTGAAACTGGGCTTATCTCGGCGAAGTATGACGGGTCCCAAATTGCAGGAAGACAAAGGGAAATGGTTGGAAATGGCATGAGAAGCACATATCGCGGAATGCCGCGCGTGCTGTGCAATGTACAATACCACCCACAGAACGGGAATTTCGCGAAATTGCGAATACACGTCCTCATGAACTTTGCCCAAAATGTAAAGATCGCGTATTTCGTCGAAATTCCACCGTGAGTGCTTATGCAGCACGTTAATCAAATTCTTTCACATCCTTGATGGATCTCATTGTGTTAGATTTCGTAGTTTGAGTTCTAGCCACCGAAATAGCTTTGATATTTATCTGAGCAGCTGAAGCATACGCAAGTACCATATTCAATACAGTGGGAGACTTTGGGCGAAGCGAACACAATATCCGCAATGCGAGTGTCATACAAGCACTTACGGTGGGATTTCGACGAAATATGCGATCTTTACATTTTGAGCAAAGTTCATGAGGATGTGTTTTCGTAGGCTCGTAACTCGGCGATTTCTTTAGAGTGGAGTCTGAGGCATGCACCATTCGATGGCACAGTCCCTACTAACTTTGACTTGTACAAGCAAGCAAGCAAGTTTTTTGACAGATACGCGAGAAGTACGGGCAAAGTTACGCACTTTCATGATTCAGTTACAGTCACATCACCGCTCTATAAGCGAAGTTTCCATACAATTCAAGAGCATTTTGACCAAAATCCAAGTTTCCATACAATTCAAGAGCATGAACATTTTGACCAAAATCCATCGGCCAGCTTCAGAGCGTAAAACGAAAACGAAAAAATAAAATTACTCGAACATCTTGGAAAGCTTGCTCATAGGGGTTATCCGACCTGCTGATTACGAAAATTATATCTGCTTGGCAAGAGTGTTTCATATTTTAAAGTACGATGATAAAAATTCAGAACGACATGATTTTTCCAGAATTTACCAGCCCTTCTATCTCCTTTGAAAAGAAGTGTGCGGCTAATTTCTAGCGCCTCATAATCTACAGAAGAACTATCGAAAATTTCTTTCTGAATCTACTGGGGGCAATACGCAGCTTCACACCTTTGCGAAGAGACGTCCGCAGAAAGTTTTAAGAATACTGAAATCGAGATATCAAGGACATTCTGCATACCGAAAGATTTGCCTTGATGAACTGAGTACAACGCATTTTTCGGATTCAGAAAATATCCACTCCAAAGAAAGTTACGGCGAGTAGAATCTAGAAACGACTGATTTTTCCAGAATTTACCGACGCTTTTTTCTCTTATGAAAAGAAGTTTGCGGCAGCTTTCTAGCGCTATAATGTACAAGATGAGCACTATCGAATGGTACTTATTGGAAGCTTTTATGTTGGATAGGCGCTGCGTTACATACTTGCAAAGGGACCTCAGAAAATTTGAGCACAGCAAACAAGATATAGATGACATGACGTATGTCGAAAGATTCGCCTTGACGAGCTGAACACATTGCTGCTTTCGGATTCAGATTATACTCATTCCGAAGGAAGTTATGGCGCTGCATAATTTGCGATATTCCAAAATCGCGAAATTTCTGGAATTTCGCAAAATTCCCGTTCTCTGGGTGGTATTGTACATGACATAGCACGCGCGGCATTCCGCGATATGTGCTTCTCATGCGATTTCCAACCATTTCCCTTTGTCTTCCTGCAATTTGGGACCCGTCATACTTCGCCGAGAAAAGAACACTTTCACACATATCCATGCAGACTGAGCTCTTAAACTATACCCGCCCTATTTCTGCAATGCTTAACAGAATGCGTATGTAGCCTCTGGAATCAGCACACTGAATGATCCTTTTACACTAAAATTCCAAGAAAAAGAAACTTATAGCCCACAACTAGGCACATCTGTATACTGAAAGGTGCGCCTCGCCGAGCTGAGTTGAATGGTACTCTTAAATATAGAATTCATAAATTTTGAATCAAGATGAGGTCTTCTAAAAAAGTTGGGCGTCGCGCGACAGTGTTAGACGGCAAGTGCCGCTTTCCCGCCCAACTTTGCCGCGCGACGCGGCGCTTGCCGCCTAACTGCGGCGCGCCGCGTGAGTTAGGTGCCGCCGCCAATTTTTTTTCACAAATTACGAATGGTATTGTTGTACCAAATTGCTACTTTGTACATCAACTTTTGAAATCGATTTTCTTCTCAATGGAATTTACCTGGCAGGAGGTTTGCTTGAAGGGGGAGGCCAGGTACAGTCGGTTTCATCCCGAATTAGGCGGAACATCCCACAAGGAGAGGCGCGTACGCACCGCCGGAAGTCTCGCGAGCGCATAGCGGGCATTTTGCCTGTGCAGAGACTGAGGAGAAGGAAGAGGCGCAGACCTCGGTTCTCAGCACGATATGATGTACTGTAGCTGCGAAACGGCGCGAGCTGTTGCGAGGCGGACGCCCTCCAATCCAATCTCCGCCTAATGCGAATCGAAACTTACTGTACTCACAGCAACGTCTACTTCTTTTTATCATTACTCAGACAATCGCCGGGGGCAGGCAGGCCCCGGAAAAATAAATTGCTGATCTCTCGCCCCGCTCGCGGATTTTTTGGAAAGCAATCAGGACTTTTCGGAAGACCGCTTGCTGAGTTCTCGATTCCTCAGAGATTCAGCAATATATCTGCAAAAGATAAGAGCGAAAAAAAACAGGCGGTCTCTCAAAAATCCGCTGACTCAGCGAGCGGTCTTCCGAAAAGTCCTGATTGCTTTCCAAAAAATCCGCGAGCGGGGTGCGAGAAATCAGCAATCTATTTTTCTGGTGCCCGCCTGCCCCCAGCGATTGTCTGAGAGCTGTATCACAATAGACAGGAGAGAAAGGAAAAAGCAGAACTTGAATCCAGGTCAACTCATGCAAGTTCGCCATTTAGTTAAGATATTGCAATAATGAACGAAAATTCTTGGTGTCTCAAAAGTTCCTTTGTTATTACTTCCTCCCCACAATTTATATGGTTCTTGCCCATTGAACAGGTTTCACAGTCCTTTCGATAGGTAGCGCAAAGCAAGCTCTAAAAAAGAGCACTCGCACATATGTTTCCCATATAAAACTGAAGTCAAAATTTCAGAAGTAAATGCCTCAAAGGAACGATACTACTAGGTGTTCTTGAAGTATTTTCGCGCTAAGGTGCTCAAGAAAAATACGTTCGGAACACAAATACGTCGACACGCTGTGGTGTGGTGGGTAGTGCGATAGTATCACAAGATGCAGGTGTAATTCGCGCTGCTTTCGCGCTTCTTTAACTTTGCAATGCTTCATTTAAGCTTCTGAAATATTAGGCCTCCTTGAAGTAAATGCATGCCTTTACTCTTACAGATGTAATGTTAGATGTGGAAGTTTGAGACAATTAATCACTGCTAGATTTTATCCATTGATCATAATTGAGAAAATTTACTCGAACAAAACAAACAAGCTTTGATAAGTGACTCATGCACAAGGTGACGCATGACCTTTTTGATCGAAACTCTAGCAAGCAGTGTCACAACCAACTACTTGTAACAAAACGTCTCGTCCGAAAAGTAATTTTGCATGTATTTAGCAGTACGCACCATGTGATGTGACATGCACCCCTAACAGGAAGGAGGGGAAGTTTAATAGATTATTTTATCTCAATTTTACGTGAGGAAGCTTACGGTAGCCTCGTGTTCAAAAGTGATGAATACGAAATTGTAGATGAATAAGGTGGGTATTTGCTTGAAGACGTTGAGATTTCAGAAGAAGTTGGTACCCTATCTAGTTATTTTCTGTGCGATTTTTCATTATTTTCAGAGGTTAGATTTTTAATTTCAAATCTCTCGTTAAATCTTCAAACCTAATGTATAAAGAATCGTTAACTCGATTCAAAAATCTGCAAATAGCGGAAAACCGCATGGTGGTCCCGAAGCTCGCGCATGCTGCTAGCACCTTCTTACTGGTTCACTAGTAACTAACAAATAATAACAACCTTCTTCTTCGTCTTTTAATCTGCAATCTTCTTTCGCACTAACCAGTACACCACAGCGTCCCGCCGGTATTGACTTTCAATCGTATTTCCGTGGACTATTTCTCTAGGCCAATGGGCGCGATAATCCTTCATAACTTCTTTCACAGGAAAGATTAGCAGAAAAGGAAGTCAAATTCGAAATCAGTGTTCCAAAATAGGTGTAATGATGTACATGTCATCTTGAAAGGCCACGGATACCGAGTATCATCTCCTGTTAGAAATTGAGAAGAATCATATTTTCATCAAGAAAAATCCTACATACTTCTGATCTGCTCACGCACATACTCTTCACATCCATAACCATGGATGTGGAGAGTATGTGAATAATCCATGAAAATATTCGCTTATCTTATTGGTGAAATCGAGAAAAATCGTATCTTCATTAAGAAAAATCCTACTTACTTCTGACCTGCTCACGCACATACTCTCCACATCCGGTGTCCAAGGAAATATTCGCTTATCTTATTGGTTTGAAATCGAGAAACCAGTAATTACTGTTTTTGTCAAAAATCGTGCTTAGCTGTTCTCAAACATATTATGGTTTGAAGCTTTGAAAATATGATTATGGGTTTGTAACCTTTCACAGGTGTTAGCTTGAGAAAAATGAAACCTAGCGCGAAAAACCGCGAGAACAGCATCCTTCTTATTCTTGTACTTCTCAACTTTAAAAAATGGAGGAAGCACAGCAGATATATCGAATAACCCAGTGCGAGAGCGTATGCCCAGCAAAGTAAAAACTTCTCAGAGTTCTTCTGAACGGATATAATTTTTTTTGCAATTCTTTGAGCATACAAATCTTTTCAGATCATGGCTTCGAACAGTGAAAAAAACTAAACATTCTGGCTATATCTTGTAGAGAGCTCTATCGAAGGGTACTGCGGAACATATTTGAAAGGAGAAAGGAATATATTAGGTTGGTGCAAAAGTAATCGCGTTTTTCTAGCCCTCGTTTCAAGATAGCTTATCTTCATCGAATTTCCTCCTATGAAACTTACTCCGCACTTGTCAAGAAGTTTTTTTCATGCTCTATTCAACGGTGGTTGAAAGAAGCTTCTAGCCTCATTCGTTAAAAATTTGTAGAGCTTCATACAAGAGCACTTAAAACCAGTATTTCATTGCACTTACTTTTTGGGCCAGAATTAAAGCGCGAGTAAAGGCATTCTTTTGAAAATTTAACTACAGTATGTAGTTGAGATTCTCTACATAAGGCATGCTTTACTGTTTTCCTAGAAATTACTTAGACTGAGATTTCGGCCCTCAACATGAATGATGGATTTGGCCATTCTGTGGCCCATAGATTTCCTTTGAAAAGAGCAATCGCCAAAGTTCTGCTCATTTCTGTTAGCGTAAGGGTGAGCTTCCTACTGACAGTTTTTGCAGAAATGTGGAAGCTGTTCAGTACACAGAAAATTAAAAATATCCATTTTTTGGGATTTTGAGGGCTACGAAAAAATATCGAAAAAAGCGGACTATTTTGATTATTATTCTTTTCCTTTTCGCAAATATTCTTTGTTTGAGCCCTTTTGCACTTTTGTACTATTGGCTTGCGGCTACAAGACAGTCAACTTGTCATCATATCGACAAATCCTGAAGGAAGTTATGATCAGTTAGATACGAGGTTTCCGAAAAAAATTTTTTTGCTTATCAATCCATATTTTTCCACCGATTTGCGGCAATAACATGAATTAATGTGCGCTGTATAGAGAGAGGTTTGGTGCCTCTGATGAACTTTGCCGCACTGAAAGGTATGGGTTTCTTAAAAAGTTATAGCACGTCAGAGTGAGAACTCGCAAAACGCGCATTATTTTTGCACCAACCTAATACTTATTGCGAAAGAAAGTGAAATAGAAAAGACTCATGAGACAACCTAATAGTAACACAAATTTAAAGATCTGGTCTTTCTGGGGGACAAAATTTGTTGCTCTGTGATTTCGTTATTTCGTTTTTCTCCAGAATTGTGGCTCTATAAATTTGGCGAAATCGTTCAGTTAAAAACAGTAATTTACCAACTTTTGAGCTAAGTGTTCCGAATCTTACTGCAGCGTTTTGGATTTTCGCCAGGCTTGCTTGAAAGCAAATGCGACCTTATTTTTTCGCTCCTACTGCATGATGTGATATCACATAATGGAAGGCAATAAGAGTGCCACTATAGCTTACATAATTTGCGAATTTACAAAATGAGAGAAAGTCATGGTTTTACAGATGTTGTGCAGATGTTGTGATCAGAACTTTTAATGCAAAGTTGTTTTTATCAACCAAAAAGGAAAAGAAGCTGTTTCAATCGAATTTATCTCATTCTAATCTTGTTAGGTGTCGTGTACATATGAGGCACAAAAAAAGTGTAGATCTCCTTTATCTGTCAGGTGTAAAGGCAAACTACTGGGACAATTTCAAACGCACCTTATGTTTCTTCAAACTCGATCAAATGTATATGCGCAATTTTTCTCCCAGAATGGACGGAACGAAAATGTTTATCATGCTAGGTAAAGAAGCTGGTGTCCTAGCTCATTCAGGGGAAATGTATGAATTGCACACTACAGCCACCAAATCTTCTTACAGGCTATCCTTACCTTACACTTATTAAGACCACCAGTATGTGCGCCTTTTCTCCTTTATATTCTCAAAGTGAAGCAGAACTAAAGCGAACTTCTTCTGTCCGAAATATTAATAGAAAGAATAGTGCAGTTCCGCGAAATTTCGAAGAGCGAACCTCGAAATTTTCCCTCAAGTTTTCACATCTTCAAAATCTTGCCTCTGGCACGAATTTTCCATAGCCTTGGAAGGTAATATTTACACCTTTTTTGAGGAAATCGCACACAAAGCTTTGAACGGAAAAAGGTTTATTGCGGCAAGTATATTTTGTGGCATGTCAAATACTCCTTAGCTACTTTTTGATGGACTTTGAAATTTTGAAAAACTCGCAACTATATTAAGCTGTTCCAATCTTGCTTCTTTGCATTACTAAGCAAGCTTTCAGCAGATTGTTTTCAATACATGACTTACAAGTATCTCAACCCTGCACCTCTCCCTTTGCATGAAAAACAGCTACTCTGATACTCCATATGCTGTAAATTCCTACAGGTAGGAATTCACAGAATATGGAGTCACTGCAAACTATGCCATTCGAATTAACTTCTACAAAAAAATTTGAAAATCGTGCAGTAGAGTCTTTACGTATGCGGATCCTAGTACACAACTTCTCACAGTTTTTGTAGCTCTTTCTGATGTGCACTCTTCCGAAAACATTGAAAAATTGTTGTACCTGACGTGACTTACAAAAAAGCAAATTGGTGAAATTTTATAATCGAATTCAGCGACTTCAAAGGCACCGTCCACTCAAAATGGGGTCTATGAGATTTTCATGTCTAACATTTGGGGCGGCCCTCAGCTGTATAAGTGCCCAAATCGCGCTCTCTGAAGTTGCTTCCAAAGCAAAAAAACGCTTCGAAAATACTTTGGAAGACACATTCCACCGTTGGCTCCTCCCTAGCCAGTGGACGGCACGTTCGTCCCTCTCAACGATTTCGCCTAGCGGAGGCAAAGCGCAAAAAATCGATCGTATCATGCGAGAGTGCGTCTCAACCCTGCCATGGGCTGGCCCGCGGCTGACCGGCAGGCGCAAGAAGTGCTCGTCTACTTCGTCGGGATTCCAGACGCAAGAGGTGCTAGAAATGACAAAAGTCAAAATCAAAGATTTGGGTGGACGATCCCTTTAAGAGACTTAGGGCCGCATGCATTAACTTCCCCGCGGGGAAGGGATCGCAGCTTAAAAGAAAGCTTCATATTTCGAAGCTCCAGATACCTGCATTTCACGTTGTGTACCTATCCGTAAGTATTCCTCTTACCCTTCACTATGAACATGTTGAACAGGAGCGAGAAGCTGTACAAACCGCATTTTCCAGCTTTTGTATGATCCCTGATGATCCCCGGCGCTTTTCTTTAGAGTCATTTTTCTTTCTCCGAAGGTAACGAATAACTCCAAAGCTGTGCAGATTATCCAACCCGACAGTGCTAAGCATGTTGCTGATAAGAACAAATGATGTTTTGAATTCATGAAATTTTCGATGATCCACAGGTCGAAATTTGAGGTTTACCGAAAAATTCGACTTTCTAAAAACCCATTTGTTCTCATTAGCAACATGCTTTGCACTGTTGTGTTAGATGTTCAGTACAACTTTGGAAGGTTTGTTAACTTCGGAGAAAGAAAATTGACTCTAAAGAATAGCGCCGGGGATCATCAGGGATCATACAAAAGCTGGAAATTGCGGTTCGTACAACTTCTCGCTCCTCTTCAACATGTTCTTAGTGAAGGGTAGTAGGAATACTTACGATAGGTACACAACGTGAAATCCAGGTATCTGGAGTTTCGAAATATAAAGCTTTCTTTTAAGCTGCGATCCCCTTCCCAGCGGGGAGGTTAGTGCATGCGGCCCTTAGTGTAAGAGTTTTGGCTCTTTGATTTCTTTTCCCAATCAAAATGTGGCCCTCAATCTTCTAAAGCTTTTCTCTATCCAACCCTAAAGGATCTCTCAATATTGCAAATCTAAGGTGAGGCAACGAATGTTATCTAAAACAACAAAAGATTTTGTGGAAAGAAGTCAGCTTTTAACCCACAACTCTTGGAGGCAGCGGCTCGGCAGATTTTCAACTTCGGGGTTTTGGCAGATTTGGGGCTATTCCGGCCCCCCGAAACAAGATATGAATTACCCTTAGCGCAATGGGGAAAACCCCGTCTTTTGACCCCTCCCCCCTTTGAGAAGGGCGCGGACGAGTGAGCCGTTTATCTCTCCCGTCAGAGGCGCAGAGTAAGCACGGAGAGAACGCTGAAACAATTCTGCCCTACGAAGTTACGAGTGATGGCGCGTTTTTTAGCGGAGAACATACTCGTCCAAATAAGGTGTGGGAGCGAAAGAAGAAAGGGGAGCGGCGCTTGCTCCTCCCCCCCCCCTTCCGTGGCCTGCAGAGTTCACATATTCGGCGCGGAGTTGCTGTTTTGGTTCACTTGAAAACCCTTCTATTCATCTGTGTCTAAATCGAGGTAGGTGAAATTGCCCCACGCTGCTTTTAAAGGCACCGAACCCAGATTGTCGACTTTCACGTTTTTGCCGTTTTAGGGCCTTCTCATGTCCCTAATTCTGAATATGATGTCGAGAATACGCGAACCTTCCGTTCCGGAGTACCAGCAGGGCGGCTTCAGAAGGAGGATTGATTGGGCGCGCACAAATGGGCGGGCATGGATGGGGAAGGCGGGTATGGATGGGGGTCCTCGTGCATATTCGCTATTCCGAAGCGATTTTCTGGCGTTCAAAGGCACCGTCCACCCAAAATGGAGGTTGGCGAGATTATGATGGCATACTAGTGTGGACCCACTAGACAAACCTCCAAGCTTTGCCGCAAAAGACTGCTTTTGGAGCGAGTCCGCTCCGGAATTAGCAAAGTGGGCGGGGCGACCCCGGTCGCCCCGCCCACTTGCATGCTTTATCTCGCCTGCGCTTGTTGCAGAGGGTTCTCGAAAAAGGGATTTTTGGGGGTTTCGCGGATTTTCGACTCCATATTCGGAATCAGGGCTTTCAGAAGGTCTGAAAGCGACAAAAACATTTAATTCGAGATTTTGGGTGGACGGTGCCTTCAAAGCGACATTTTGCGTTGCGACTTGGGCATTGGATCGATAGGGGACCCTACTACAGTGTTGGCCAAAACTATAGATCCACCCTAAAAAACTGCCGTAATTCATCTGCTTCTCAACGAATTGATCTGAAATCTGGTACAGCTGTGTGATCAACAGGCTTCCTTCAGTGGCCGGAGCGGATCCCGCTTTCGTTTGATTATTCAAGGAAAAAATCAAAAATTTCGAAAAAAGCAGGCTCGGAGGTTGGCCAAAACTATAGATCCACCTAAAATTTATGTCTGCTAAAGTAATTCTCGGCTTCCAAAGTCTATTGTGCACATACATAGTCGAAAGTCAAAGCAATGGCTTTAGTTCAGCTGTGTCATACCTTTACAAGAAACGCTTGTCTGCTTTTCTTCACTCAAAAAATACTTTTATGCGTTTCTTGTTCCCGAAAATGTGTTTTTATGGAGGACTAGCTGGCTTACCCGGCTCCGCTCGGCCCTGTCAATATCATATTTGTAATCAGCATGCTCGATTACCCCCCTGTTCCAACTCCCAGCCTCGTAGGCCGAACTTTTTGAAAAATCAATAAAATCGATATCGATCGATGACAAAAAGTAGCCTATGACAACCGCCCGCCCCCGATGTGTATGTGTGCAAAGTTTGGTTTGGATCGGTTCAATGGAATTTTCTATTCGGAACATACGTACACACATACATACATACAGACATACAAACAGACATTCAGCTTTATATATAAGATTCTGCACTTTTTTGACTGGTTTGAAAGCAATGGGGCTCCATCTATCTTATAGATGCTTAGCAGTGTGAGCAGTAGAAAAAAATTCGGGTTTTCGTATCCAAAGCGTACCCGACATAGACCTAACCGCAGGCCTGCGTTCAAATTTATGCCTTCAAACTCTTTCTGCAATGTTGTCATGAGCGTGAACTGGAGTGATGACATTGTTAGTATGTATGAGATTCCGTATGCAGTGGTTGGAGATTTCTGCAGATCCTAGTATGCAGGCTATTTAAGGACTTCATCCTGCAAAAAGTGATTTGTAACAAGCCTTGAAGTTATTTCTGGTTCTGACCATAATGCTTATGTGAGTCACAAGGCAACATACAATACATGGTGTATTCACTAATTAGCAGCCAAATAGCGGCAAAATTCAAGCAAGGTACCACTTGATAAGTACTTTGAGATTGCCGAACACACCGCAAGACTTATGCTTCAAAAAAGAATTAATTTGCGACATCGCGAACAATCCTGACTATAGTTTACAAACTTCTTTTTATGTATATAATGTTAAATAATGCTTTTACTTTATTTTGAGCTTACAAAAATAGCGTTCACCAGTTTTGACGGCAAAAATTCGAGCGCAGGCCTGCGGTTGGGTCTATGTCAGGTGCGCTTTCGATACGAAAACTCGAATTCTTCCTACTGCTCACACTGCTAAGCATCTATGAGATAGATGAAGCCCTATCACTTTCAAACCAGTCAAGAAAGTGTGGAGTCCTCAGTAAAAACACATTCTCGGGAACATACGCATGAAATTATTTTTAAGTGAAAAAAAGCAGATAAGCGTTTCTTGTAAAGGTATGACACAGCTGAACTAAAGCCATTGCTTTGACTTTCGACTATGTATGTGCACAATAGACTTTGGAAGCCGAGAATTACTTTAGCAGACAGAAATTTTAGGTGGATATATAGTTTTGGCCAACCTTCGAGCCTGCTTTTTTCGAAATTTTAATTTTTTTCCTTGAATAATCAAACGAAAGCGGGATCCGCTCCGGCCACTGAAGAAAGCCTGTTGATCACACAGCTGTACCAAATTTCAGGTCAATTCGTTGAAAAGCAGATGAATTACGGCAGTTTTTTAGGGTGGATCCATAGTTTTGGCCAGCACTGTATTATGTGCTGCCAAAAGCTCAACACCCTCAAGTTAGGGGGATGGTGCCTTTAATGAAGGGTACACATGTAGGGTGTCACGTATTGAAATCAGCATGCATGAAAGCTTGTTTACACAACTTTTCAGAGTTTTGCGATCATTTTCTCCGAACGGCCTATCCTAATGCCGACATAGGCTTGACTTCTCGCCGCAATCCCACACTAATGATGAGAGATTGGCAGTTCGCTTCTTGTTTAAAATTCAAGTGAAGTTAGGTTCTTCTCCGCCTTCTCCGCCAAAAACATAGCAAGGCAAAGTTTCAGCTCAATCGGTCCACGCACAATAAAGTTCATAAGCCAAGGCTAGGTTACGCAAACTTTGAATTTTTATAGATAACAATAAATGGTATTATAAATAAAAGATTGAGTTAATTAATTTAAAGGGAGAGAAAAAAAAATTGGAGATTTTGTGGAAGAGACAGCTACAGAGCTCCTCAGGACAAACCTTCTATGAGTAGGGCTTATTACTTTTATCTTGTCTGGACGGAGAAAGGGCAGTTGAATCAATTGCGCGCATTTCGCGCTTTCCCTACAAAACACTTCGCAAAACAAGCGATTCTCAACTAAGCAGCTATCTTTGGCATTAGAACAGTCGAGAGTCGTAACCATTAAAGTTGAACGAGATTAGAAAAGACGGATACTCAGGGGTTACGGTTGGGGCAGAATTTATGCCGCAAGGCGAGCAAGCAGTAAAAAGTTACTAATCCTATCGCATTTTTACTTGTGGCATCGAGTATCTGTAGTGGCATGTATCCAACGCCACCATCATCCTCCACCCAAACCCCGCCCCCTTAGTCCTTCGCCCTGCCACTTAAGTACCCGAGATTTTGCATAGATTTGTGTTCTGACCCGTAGCCAGTTGTACAGCACTTTATTGATTATCAGGCGCAGATCTGGCTGCACTGCTCCCTGTCGAGAAATGATGGTCTCTCATCATCCCTCCCCCCCCCCCCCTCCCGAATCTACACAATCTTCTTTGTCCTGCGTCTTATGCTCACTCAGCCGCACTATCTTTTAGCATCTCAGCTCAAAGTTCAGAACTCGATGAGGCCTATGAATGCTGTGAAAAATTACTCCAACATCTATGTTGCTTTTCTGTGAATCGTCCTTCACTTATCCCTCCTGTACCAGCTCGCCTGGGCTCAAATTTTGCAAAAGTTCGCGTTTTGAAATTGATAATTTTTGTAATTAGCAGGCTGTCCCATCTCCTTTATGAACAGCCATCGCTCACTTTGCTGAAATGTTAATATATTTTATCGATGGTCAACAAAAAGTAGTAGGCTATGACATCTGTCCCAGCAAAGTGTACATATGCTAAGTTTCGCCCGGATCAAAAGGAATTTGATTTTCTATACGGAAAACACAAAGCTTCTTGGTATTTTTGTATGAATGATCGTTTGTAACTTTTTCCCCAAGAACGCTTTTGGGTACCATCTCAGACAATTATTGCGAGCACCCGCGGCCCTAACGGTGCATTTCGGGTGCGCGGGCATCAATTTCTTGGACCGACCATCCGCGGCCATAGATTTATCTGCTTGGCGACCCGCGGCTCAATGTTACCGCTACGGGAAGCGGGCCTTAAATATTTTATCGGAACACCCGCGGCCCAAGAAAAACCCCTCGGGCGACCCTCGCCCTAACAGGACGCCCTGCTTATGCAGTTTTCGAGCAAGCCCCGGTCCTCTAGGCCACGGCGCGACAGAACCACTCTGGTGAGCCCCGGACCTTACTAGACCCCGCAATTCTTACACGCTTTAAGAGGAGACGTTACCTGCGCGAGATATGCCGCGGTGATAGAGCTACCCCCAACGTTTGGTCGCAGGGACAAGCCAAGCTTTGGTTCTCGATATTGTCTCGGATTGCACAACTAAGCCCTTATTTGTGGGGCCAAAGTTGGAGAGTTGACCGGAACTGGTATGAACGTCACCCTGATTTTTGTGTAGTTCGCGGTTTTTACGCTAGACTAGAAACTAGTAAGGGGAGTTCAGAAGCTTTTGTAATTCGGGTAGTGCTATCGGGCCACCCGCGGGTGCAGATCGCGCATTTATCGGGCACTTGCCGGCCACCCGATGGTACTGCTCGGGCGCTTGTCGGGTCATCCGCGGGCATTATCGGGCGCTTATTAGGCATTTATCGGCACGCCCTCGGTGGGCGTGGCGTCGCCCATGGGTGGCCGGCGGGTGCTCGCCATAATTGTGTGAGATTATATAGAGGTAGCTTCAACTTACAAGGGAGGATGGTTGGTCGAAGTCTCCTTTGGAGATGGGATGTATGCCATGGTGGAGGGCATAAAAAGTTGATTCCAAGTCTTCCTAGTCGAGGAGTTATGAGCGTTTGAAAGGGCAGATAATGAGTGTTTTTCTGAGATAAAACGGTCGCTGAAATTTTCCCAGCGTTTGGATGAGACAGACGGAGTGCGGATATACCTTTAATTGTAAGAGTAATTATTTTATAGAGTGCCTGGAAATTTTAGGTCATTCGGAAAGTTTTTTCGCTTTTTGAGCATTCGAAGTTTGTGCTACATTTTCTTAACTTGGTCGAACATGTCAGAAGTGATACGTACATCATTAATTAGAGTATGGTCTCTACTTTCTGTCGGTACCCGCTACTCTTCATCAAAACTCAGTCAAAAAAGGCATGGAAAGGTGAGATTTTCGACTCATCGCACTCTATGAGTTCAAACTTGGACATAAGGCAGCCACCGCAGCAGCCAATATGCGCACTGCATTTGGCGAGGTTGCACCTACACCAAGAACAGTGCAAATTTGGTTCAGCCGTTTTAAGTGTGGAGAGCTGACCGTTGATGAGAAGCCTCGATGCGGACGTCCATCCTGCACTATAAACGATCAGCTACTGGAAGCTCTTGATGAAAACCTAGGTCTAGCTGTGCTACATTATCAGCAGGCCTGGGGGTATCTGCTAGCACTTTGGAGTCACCTCCGTGAAAATGGCAAAGTTAAAAAACTCGACAAGTGGATCCCTCACGAGCTGACGGAGTTGCAAATGAGAGTGTGCCGCGAGGTCTGCTCTTCCCTGATTCAACGTAATGAAGACGATCCTTTTCTGGATAAAATCGTCACTTGTGACGAAAAATGGATCATGTATGACAACAGGAAGAGATTTTCACAGTGGTTGAATGCGAATGAGCCACCAAGAACATGGCCAAAAGCAGACACTCTAAGAAGGTTATGATCTCAGTTTGGTGGAATAGCGCAGGCTTGTTGCACTACAGCTTCCTGAAACCTGGCTGCACGGTATCAGCGTACAGTAGAGATCTGGAGAGGGTGCATCAAAAACTGCAGGTTGAGCGACCCGCGCTGGTAAATCGGAAAGGAGTTATTCTTCTCCACGATAACGCGAAACCACATGTGGCGAAATTGACCCACGAAAAACTACAGCAGCTGGGTATTGAAATTCTACCTCATCCGCCTTACTCCCCGGATCTTTCACCTACGGATTACCACTTCTTCAGATCCCTCGAGTCCTTCCTAAAAGGACAGCGATTCAATGAAGAGAAGGATGTTGAAACGGCTTTCCGAAGATTTGTCGGCTCTCTGGATACCGCTTTCTTCAAAAAAGGAATAAGCGCACCGGTGGGACGTTGGCAAAGATGTGTTGAACATAATGGTGCTTTTTTGAATGAAAAGGTTGGTTCTGAATAAAGTTATGATTGTTCAAATTTCTGGGCGCAAAAGCGAAAAAACTTTCCGAATGACCTAATACTACTGGTCCATTTAAGCGCTAGGAATAATGTTACTACTGTTCTCATATTATTGCATATTTTTTTTTCTTCAATAAAAGCTCATAAATTCTCGTGCAGGAAGTGCCGCAGATATGTAAGACAGGTTGGAATCAGCGTTTTATGCCCTCTATCGTGGTATACAAATCATCGCAAAAGGCCACTTCGACTGACCATCATTCCCTTGTTAGATTCCGGTATAAAGCAATCACAATCGATCTTTACCTTATATTAGCGACCTTACGGGCCGCTGTTTGGTCGGGGCAAACACTTTATCAGCCGTCTAGCTGTGACCACGAATGTCTCTACATTCTATAACTTTTCTGAGAGCCACTTGTGATAACACAAAAAGCTTTTACAGTTTATTCAGTCATTCTTGGAAGTTCTATAACAACCATGCAGATTTCGAGAACAGAAAGTTGATATTCTCCGAATACTACGCCCTTTCCACGAAATCCCCTCTTTGCAGAAATTCTTTCATAATATAAGAGACTTCCCCTTACCATGCCTTTCAAAATGTGACTTGTCAAGGAGCCCTCTGAGCTGAGATTTTATGAAGTTAATGAAAATCACATTACAAAAACAAGACCTTTCAACATGACAGAATTTCGCTAATTTATCTCATAACAATATCTTGAATTTTAGGCAACACGAAAGTAGTCAACTAATAACTTCTAGCTTCCTTCTGTGAATCTTCTATGGACAAGTTTTTCTTAACAACCTCCACTGAAAGTCACTTAAGAGCATCAATCTCAGAACGACGATGTGTCATACAAAAGAAGCTCAAACCTAGTTCTCAGGAAATTTTGGTAGCTAAAGCTCTACTTGCCGCCTATTTTTTGTGAAGAACGGCTCTACAAACAGCCTACAGAGCGATATACATAATAAGTGTTACCCAGAAGCGAGAAACTGCCGTACGAGCAGGCGACAGACATTTGTGAGCATTTCTTAACGTCGTCGAGGTAGTACGATTCCCTACAAATCCCTACAGACCAGCATTCAAAGAGGAAAAACTTACCTAAAGTCATTTACAGAATGTTATTTTAGCACTTCAAGCCTACAAACAACATTTTGGTATGAAACTGCCATAAGAATCCCCCTATAAACCATTGTTTTGAGAAAACCGTATGGGTACTTATAGACAGTAATTTAAAAAAACCTACCCTGCATAAGGCCGCTGACAGACCACTATATTGAGGAAGAACTGTTCTGTGGGCTGTTTATGCTGCAAATCGACATTTTTCGGAAATATCTTTCAGAAAGACTGCCCCATGAGCTTCCTACTATGCTGAAAATTGCCCTTGGGCCGCTTACGGACCGTGATTCAAAAAAAGGAGTGCCCTAAGGCTAAGCTGAACACAGACCGCTATTTCAAAAAACACTGCCCTACAAACCCTCAAACCTGTATTAGGTTGTTGCATAAGTTCTATGATTTTTTTGCCTTATGTTTGAGGCAGCTGTTCTAAGAGAATTTCATCTCTAGTGCGGCATTGTTAGTATCATTAGAAAGTGCTTTTCTTGCGCTTTCCAAGGCATATCAAATTTCAATAAATTTTTTAGTCTGAGGAGATTTTAGGCCTAAGATCTTCAAGTGGCCAAGGTACGTTCTCACCCTAGAAATATGTTCTTGCGAGGAAATCTCCACAATGGGCCCTTCAAACCAAGTTTTTTTAATGGTAGCGGAATAACGGTGTAACAGGCTAGCATAAGCATAACTCACTTTCATGAAGAAAACGTTTTGCTAGTAAAATTTATTGTCAAACTTTAATTTTCTGTATAGATGTTTTACAAGCTATAACTTTCTGTGAATAAAAGTAATCGACGCCTTCATAGCTGGAGGTCTAGCGTAAAGCAAGGGCCATCCACCAGCTTTTTTTCGGCGCTCACGGCAACTGTAAAATTTTCGTAACTTGTAAATAGGCATGCACACACGCGCTGAAGCGAGGTCAAAAAGTGGCCAATTTTTTGTTCGGTCAAAGAATCTCTCGGCAGCGTAGACCCTATAGGCTCTGCTATGGTGCAAAATAATCTACGAAAAATTCTCTATTTGTTAGACAAGATGCCTATCAATTGTCGTAAGGGAGCACTACCATGTCAAATAAGAAAGGTTTGAAGAAAAACGCTGTAAAGTTTTTGAGTTCTTGCTTCTTTCTTAACACGGATTTCCACAGTTTTCAATATGTATCTGATAGCCAAAGAATTGCTCAACAAATAGAAACTAAGATCTTGGGAGCTGATTTTGAAAGAAGTTATGACATTTTGTCAAAAATTTCAAATCGGACAGAACTTATGCAACAACCTAATATAGCTTAGAAATCAACTATCAAGGAATGGCCGCCCTATGTCCCAAGCCAATATTTGAGAGAAAGATAAAGCTATGAATTGCTTGAAGAAATGACAATTGCTCTCTAACGAAGCAATAGTTGGGGGACTGGGGGGGGGGGGGGGGGGGGGGGGGAGGGGAGGGGAAGGAAGAGGAATTGCCCTACGCGCTCTACAGACCAATAATACGGGAAGCCCTGTGAGTCGTGCACAGACCGATCTGAGAAATTATTTAGGAAACTTTTGCTCTACGAGCCCCCCAGAGATATTTCATAAAAATATGCTCTATAAGGAACGGATGCTTTCAGAAAGATCTGTTCTACAAGCCCTCTTTCAAACCCATGTTTGAAGAGCAATCGGTCTCCTGTAGACCGCTAATTGTAAAAACCACTTGCAGACCGGTGCCTTGAGAAAAAACGGTTGTCTCAGACCCTCGCCCCACTCCCACACAACCAATAGCTATGAGAAAGAACTGCCCTATGGGGAGCTCTGTCCTATAAATTCCTGCAAACATGTTGCCCTAGAGCCGCTTAAGATGTGCTAGATATATTAGGTTGTCCCATAAGTCTTTTCATATTCGGACCTTCAATTCGATATTTCTCAAGAACTAGAGCACCTAGAAGGCTGCAAATTTGTGGCAGTAATTCTGAGTTAATACGCTATATAAACACCTATTTGCGAGGAATACAGAACTGATACAGGCAAAGTTTGAAAATTGAGCGCATTATTTTTTTCTCAATTTCTAGCCGTCAGAAAAATGCAGCAAGGGCATGTATAAATATCCGATGAGGAGAGTATGTGCATGAGAAAGCAGGAAATTTGCAGAGTTGTTTTGAACTGAGATATGATGATTTTCGTTTTTTCGAAAAATTAGAAATTTTTCTATTTTGGCTAGGAACTCGTTGAAGATTGAACTTGTTGCAAACTTTTAAACGCCATTTTGTAGAGCTTGTTTTGATCTTTCGAAAGGTATTCTGAATTTTATTAGGAGTTCAAGAAGAACTGATTTACGTCGCTGAAAATTCAGGTATGAAAAGACTTATGGGACAACCTAATAGAAGATATGCTCCATGGAAACCCGACGCATCAGTTTTGAGGAGAAAATTAGAAGCCAACCAGCTCTCCAAAGACCTTTACTAAATTTACAAACCACTATACAGAGAAACAACGAAATAACTGTCCCCAATCAGTCAACACTTATTTTTGCTGAACGCGCAGCCATAGATAACAGAGAAAAGTTAACAGATTATTGAGCATGTACATGAACACGGTGGCCACTACAGCATATTGAAAACTAGACTGGCATGAGGCGACGATACCAAAAACTTAATCAACAAGGTTCGAATATACTTATACCCGCAGTGATCAAATTGCGAAAGAGGGGAGGGGAGATTGTAAGCAACCCTACGAAAGTGTCGGCACCTCGCAACTATAGTCTTTTTGCACTTAGTACCCCTTTTCAAAAACATTCCTCAAGGAGTGACGATGCCGCCACCCTACCTTGTAGACGAATTTTTACCCTCCAAACCTACCGCAATCAGTCGCCTTAGTCCGCAACTTGTCAACATGTAAGTCCAAAACTTGCCATTCTTTATTATAAAATGATATAAGCTGAATGTCTGCTTGTCTGTATGTCTGTATGTCTGTGTGTACGTATGTTCCGAATAGAAAATTCCATTTCTGAGCCGAAACTTTGCGCGCATACACATCGGGGCGGGGCGGGTATCGTAGACTACTTTTCGTTATCGATCGATATCGATTTCATCGATTTTTATCGATTTTATGTAAGGCCTGACCTGCGGGGCTGGGAGCTGGCACAGGTAATCTAGCATGATGACTACAAATGCGATATCAGTTTTTGGAATTATCCGTTATTTTATTGATTTTATCGATTTTTTGCAAAGCCTGAGCTAGGGGTTGGGAGTTGGCACACGGGGTATGTGGGCATGCTGATTACTGACAAGTGGAATAGGAATTGAAGAAAAAGAAAGTGGGAAGTGGGCACAGGAAAATGTTGTACAGGGATAGGGATGGAACTTTTATGTAGTGTTTTGATAGAGCTGGGCAAATCGGATAAGCCAGCTAGTTTACCGTAAAAATGCGGATGACACATCGAAAAGGTTCTGAGCTATTGGGAGTCCCATTTTGTTTGAAAAAGTAACAAAAAACCTAAATTTATCACAAAGGGCTCATACGCTGGCAAATGTAAGACTTACTTCACTTCACCGTAGTGCTTCTTACCTAAAATTACTTAGATGGTGCTAGTGTAGCAATGCTTCGCTTATAATCTGTGCTAAGCATACCGTAAAATTGTTTTCTCAATGCTCAATGATTACGGGCATTCAAAAAGCATCGAAAAGTTGCAAAAATTGGGTATCTAAATTAGGTTAAGTGCGCTTAACCTGCTCAGATAATCGCCGGGGCAGGCGGTCCGCAAACTCGCGCTTTTCTGCAAGAATTCTGAAGCGTGGTAAAACCTTCAGCGGGCGGCACTTCCTTTACTGTCGCATATTCTGCCAGCGGACAGCAATGCAGCATTTTCTGCAAACGCTTGGCAAATGATTTCTTTCAGGGATGCTGGCCACACTTTCAGCAAACGCTCGGACTCTTTTTACGCAGTTTCAGGCGTACGCCGAGAAAAGATGAGACTATGTGGCAGGGGTGTCATCGACGGTTCAATTACCCGAGTTTGAGGTACCTTCATTTAGCGGAAGGTACCAATGCGGCTACTGCGCCGCAACTTATCCATAAAAAGACCGCGATAGTTCTCCGAGCATTCATCTAAAAATTGGCCAAAATTATTCCGAATATCTGCAAGCGGACCGCAAGAAATCAGCGAACTATTTTTCCGGTGCCTGCTTGCTCAAATTTCGCATGCCGCCTGCTCTCGGCGATTATCTGAGTAGGTGAAGATCCTACCGTGTTGCTGTCTTAATGAAGGGGATGTAAATTTTGCTTCATACAATGAAAGTCAAATTCAAGTTAAATCCAGCCACGGAGGCCTATACGTTCTCAGAAAAAGTGAGAAGAGGGGTAATAACGATAAAACAGTGTGCGCATATTTTTGGGACATTCTATATAGACACTAAAACAAACTACATCAAAGCAACATTCTCGGAGCTGGCTTACTGTATCCCGCACCCACCGGAAAAATAGTTCGCTGATTTCTTGCACCGGTGAGCCTAGCATGGGGCAATCGCGCGACCGCAGCCTCGTCGCTTTGCCGCGTTGCAACGTCGCGCCGCGTGTCGCGACTTTTAGAAAAAACGTACACGGAAATACTCAGAGAAATTTCTCTTTCAGATTATAATGTGCGGCATCGCCCGTCGCACCGCATAAGGTGAAAGATTCGAAAACTTTTTGATTCCGTTTTTTTATTTGATCTATGTTCGTCGTTTGTATTTCCAAATAGGAACGAAAGATTCTCTGGACTTTAAAACTCCTTTGTTTCTTCACTTTCCTTTTTTTGTTCCATATTTGTTTTTGTCATGGTATACTTACTTAAATGTCATTGCAAGCTCTGACCTATGGCTTAGATTGCAAGTTGAGATTGGTAACACGGCGATGATAATCTGCGGACTTAACTTATTAGGACAAAAGAATATCGCTGATGCCAAAACGTTTATAAATCGGGAATATTTTGATTACTCTGCAACATACATGTTCTAAAATAACGCCTTACGCTCCTTATTTTTTCTTTTATTTTCAAACCGGACACTCATGTGATAAGACTTAATAAGAGATTTTCATTCTTTTGTTTTTATTTGAAAAACGAACATGAATCAAATTAAAGCAGGAAATACAAGTTTTTTTAAGTTTCACGTTATGCGATGTGACGGACGATGCCGCACGTTAAAATCTGAAAGAGAAATTTGCGACATCGCGGCGCGACGTCGCAAAGCGACAAAGCTGACGAGGCTGCATACGCGCGATTGCCTCATTGCTCACGCTCAACGGTGCAAAATGGATGAGAGATACAATAAGCCAGCTCGGCGCGCGTGCCAACTACAGTTGCAGCGGTGGAATTTGTCCAAAACTGCGGGATTGTCGGGATTCGCGGGATTCGCGGGATTCGCGACTTCGCGGGATTGCGGGATTCGCGGGATTTGCGGGATAAGCGGGATTTAGCTATAACTTCTTTTAAAATAGCTTTATTTGTAATCTGAGTGAAGATTTGGTTTCAGCTTGATGAGACGAATCTTTTGATATACGGTATGTCCGTAGTTCATAGTGACGGGGTAGACATACAATGATACCTTTGTTTTCTACGTTAAGGCTTTTGTGAACATTTATCACAGTGTAAATAGCATATAGGAGGTTCTGGTACGAAGCTCTCGTTATCGAAAACTATCGCGAAAAATTGGGCAGTTTTTATCTACCCTTATCGCTGATATAAGCATTTTATCATTTATCACTGATAATAACACATTTCTGGATCATTTTTTGCATATGGTAAGGAAAATACTGTAGGAAAAGCTGTGTGAATTTCTATCGCTCTTTCTCTCATTACAAGTGATCTACAGGCTTTTCTAGTTCTATTGCTCGGTGCAATTGGTAGATCCCTCGCTGCAGCAATCGATCGATTTTTCATCGGCACATGCCATTGCTGCCAATTCTTACCTAGAATGGCATTTTTGCTTCAACTCGCTTCACGCCGAAGCCTGGGCAGAAATTCTGTACCTTTATGGAAGATGAACGTGGAAATCGACCGCATGGATTTAAGCCATTCTTATCTGTCGTTGCCATTGATATCATCATTTTATCATTTATCACTGACGACACAAAATTGGATCATTTTTGATATACAATAAGAAATGTACTTTAGAAAACGCTGTGTGAGTTTTTATCGCTCTATCTCTTATAGTACAAAACCACTCACAGAACATGCAAAATTTCCGGGAATTCCGCGAAATTCATGTGAATCACGCAAATTACGCAGGGCCATAACTTTTTTCCGAATGAGTATATTCAAAATCCGAAAACAACGTTGTATTCAGCTCGTCAAGGCAAATCTTTTGATATACGATTGTCTCCAATATCTTGTTTTCAATAATCTTGAATTTGCATGCCGACGCCTCTTCGCATGGGTGTAACGCAACAAGCATCACACATAGGAGACTGCCATGGGCACCGTTCGATAGTACTCTTTCACTAGATTATCGTGCGCTAAACAGCAGCCGAAGACTCCATTTCAAAAGAGATAGAAGAGCTGATAAACTCTGGAAAAATTAAGCTGTTCCAAGTTTTACTAGCCGTAACTTTCTTTAGAATGAACATTTTCGAAATCAGAAAGCAGATTTGTGTTCATTTTGACAAGTCGAATCTTACTGTATACAGCATGTTCTTGAAGTTCCGTTTTCAATTTTTTCAAAATTTTCTGCGCGCGTATATTCACAAGGAGTACTCTGCGTTGATACCACTGCAT
>CATQJL010000316.1:87683855-87723896 GCA_958299035.1 Cylicocyclus nassatus | reverse complement strand
ACAGTCTTTTTCAACCTGGAGTAGGGAAATTATAAGTGGAGGTGCGCGTCCGCACCGCCATTGACTCAGCAAAATAGATTAGAATGAAGAGACGCAGACTGCAAAGCGCGAATCTTTGCGAAGCGGAGCCAGTCCAATTTCCACCTAATCTGAGTTGAAACTTACTATAACTCGATGGCATATCACCTTCGTTTCCCTCATTTGGCAGGTTTCGGTGGGTCCGGTGGGTTCAGGCAAGTACGGACAGGTTCAGGCGGTTTGAGCGCGATCTAAATGATGCCTAATTTAGCGATTCAAGTGGATTCGGACAGGCGGCGGATAGATTGCCCTAGCTCAGTATGCGACCTCCGTCCAGGAGAGGTTATGCACTCGTAACCAAAATCTGAGCGAATACACGCGCAGCTGAGGAAAGACTGGGGAAAGAGTATTATTTTGAGATTGTAACATACAATGTTCTCAAATTTACTGAAGTTACAGCAAGAATTTATATGTCACTAGCTGGCTTACCCGGCTCCGCCGTATCCGGACCAAACTTGGCACACATACACTTCGGGCCCCGGCAAGTGTCACAGTCCACTTTTCGTTATCGATCGATGTCGATTTTACCGATTTTTATCGATTTTTTTGCAGAGTTCACCTACAGGGCTAGGAGTTGGCACAGGGGGGGAAGTGAGCATGGGGATTCCGAATACAACATTAGTTTTCAGGATCATCCATTACTTTTATCGATTTTATCGATTTTTTTTGTAAAGTTTGACCTGCGGGGCTGGGAGTTTGCACAGGGGGGTAATCGAGCATGCTGATTACGAACACAATATTAGTTTTCAGGATCGTCCATTACTTTTATCGATTTTATCGATTTTTTTTGTAAAGTTTGACCTGCGGGGCTGGGAGTTTGCACAGGGGGGTAATCGAGCATGCTGATTACGAACACAATATTAGTTTTCAGGATCGTCCATTACTTTTTCGATTTTATCGATTTTTTGAAAATTTGAGCTAGGGGGCTGGAATTTGGCACAGGAGTGTAATCGAGCATGCTGATCACCCCCCTTGGGGATGATCAGCATGCTCGTTTACCCCCCTGTGCCAACTCCCAGCCCCCTAGCTCAAACTTTGCAAAAAATCGATAAAATCGATAAAAGTAATCGATAATCCTGAAAACCAATATTGTATTCGGAATCCCCATGCTCGATTACCCCCCTGTGCGAACTCCCAGCCCCGTAGCTCAAACTTTGCAAAAAAATCGATAAAATCGATAAAAGTAATCGATAATCCTGAAAACCAATATTGTATTCGGAATCCCCATGCTCGATTACCCCCCTGTGCGAACTCCCAGCCCCGTAGCTCAAACTTTGCAAAAAAATCGATAAAATCGATAAAAGTAATCGATAATCCTGAAAACCAATATTGTATTCGGAATCCCCATGCTCGATTACCCCCCTGTGCGAACTCCCAGCCCCGTAGCTCAAACTTTGCAAAAAAATCGATAAAATCGATAAAAGTAATCGATAATCCTGAAAACCAATATTGTATTCGGAATCCCCATGCTCGATTACCCCCCTGTGCGAACTCCCAGCCCCGTAGCTCAAACTTTACAAAAAAAAATCGATAAAATCGATAAAATCGATATCGATCGATGACGAAAAGTAGCCTATGACACCCGCCGGGGCCCGTAGTGTATGTGTGCCAAGTTTGGTCCGGATCGGTTCAGAAATGGAATTTTCTATTCGGAACATACGTACACACAGACAGACAGACAGACAGACATACAGACAAACAGACATTCAGCTTTATATATAAGATTTGTTTAGACTTTTCAAGACAATTACGGACATACAATTTGGACGGGCAACACGTTCAGGCTGGACGGTCGACGTTTGTTAAACACAATGAGCAGATTACAGTATCTGTACGCACGATATTCAACTGATATAATTAGAGTGAGACTATTGGTATTTTAGTGTCAATTTGATGATGCAAATGAGTTGTTTTGTACTTTAGTATAGGAACATTGTCCTTGCCTCAGTCCCTACCAACAGTTCGTGCTATAAGTGAGATAGTTGCCTAACTAGAAATTTGCCTAAATCTACTGCTATACCTCACTTGTAACCGATACAGACTGGTTCCCGGAGCGAGAGAAACAAATATGGTCATTACACGCGGAGTCCGGACTAATGCCCCTCATAGAGTAAGGCTAGCATGTGAAAGGAAAAGTATTTTGCGAAGGCGGCGCCAAGTAGAGAAATGTGATTCTATGGTACGCGACGTCTCCACGGAATACCGTTGCTTTCGCGCATTCTGCAGATACCAGTAGTCTCGAGAGGACAACTAGCAGATTTTTTCCTCTGCAGCGGCGCCTACCAACGGTTTTCTTGATTCCAACTCTAAAGCAAAACAATGCACTAAACATCGCGCATTCGGCATTTGACGTCGCGTACGCAGCATTCAACGCGACTCTACAAGTATCGTCGAATCATGACGCGCAAAGATTGGGCGTCGTTGCGTCCGACGAAGATAGTTTGCGCATAGGAGAGACAGTAGACGGTAAGGGGAACGAAATAGCGCCCGATCATGGAGACGCCGAGATGCCCGCAGTCTCTGCGTGCCGCCGTGCCGTGAATCGCCTATAGCTTAGTCGTCGTAAGCTGTTCAACATAGCGCCACAGAAATCTGGACA
Organism: Cylicocyclus nassatus; assembly: GCA_958299035.1. Lineage (NCBI taxonomy): Eukaryota > Metazoa > Nematoda > Chromadorea > Rhabditida > Strongylidae > Cylicocyclus > Cylicocyclus nassatus. The sequence goes on along the minus strand of CATQJL010000316.1, from coordinate 87,721,219 downwards.
CGTGGGGATTGCACGTAGAAACTGTTCTTAGAGGCCAAACGGCTCTGCTTAGAGCCACCGTCAGCAGAATCTCGACTTCTATTTTTTTTGCCTAATTCAAGCCTTTTCATGGCGCCGATTCCAAATAACAGCACTCTGCGTGAATTCCTCAAAAAACTCCATTTTTGAGACAATTTTATAAGAACCGTGTTCGAGTGCTCCTAATACCATCCCTGTCGGAAGCAAACTAACATGTAGAAACTATGTGTTTGATTGTGTTTGCCACGTGAAGACACGTCAAGGGCTGGGGAGAGTCCGCTCAAGAGGCGGGCGGTGCGAGGGAGTGGGCGTGGTCCCGAGGCTCGACCTTTCCTGCTCCGATCTTCTTCTGCAAGGGTGTTCGAAAGTCGGATTTGCGCGATAGTTCTAGATCGAGGCCGTAGTGCTCGGCGAAAATGTCCAGATCAGCCCGGACGCTGCGTTTGCGGCAGCACAGGTGGTGCACTCGCAGCAAACATGTACGTCCATAAACAGACACCACAACCGTACTGGCGGACGACCTCATCGGTTTGCATGCTTGCGTGAGACTCACAGCCCTTATGATGGGTCCCGCGTGAAACCCTTCAAGCCTATGCAAGTCGTCCGCTAAACACAGTACTGGGGAAAGATGCCTGGACGGTGCTTCAATGCCGCACCATTAGTGTCATTTATAGAAAGTTCACAGAAAAGGTGGTATCGCATTTGCCCAAAGTTAGAAGTTAATGACGTCCCTCATCGCTTACGGCTCCTGAAATTATGAAGCAGTGTGTGTGCAAAAAGATCGAAGACACTTCTGTAGCCAGCTATGGTTTACTGCCGACGAAAGCGCAAGTCCAAGAACGTGAACGCGGTTCTAGAAGCAGAGTGCAAGGGGCGAGTCCAACAACGGCGAAAATACCATCGGCTCCACGATTGCCGCGAGGGTGGACTCGGGCGAGCATATCAGCAATACGGTTGCCCTGTGTTGGGACATAGCTTGTAAATTGATTATCGGTTGACCATCGCGACCGCCCTCGGAGCAAGCGGGGAGCCGATGGTACGTGCGGGACGCGTGCGCAACTAATATTGCTATTGCGCCTTCGTCCGGCAAATCCTGTTACGCAGCCATTCTGATACGCGCAGACGAGCTTGCGATTCTCCCTGACCCGTCATAGAAAGCATGCCGCAATCTCAAGCACTCGCTGCGGCCGCGCGCGCGCCATAGCGCTACAGTGCGAGCGGCGCGTTGTAGTTGAAGCTGCAGTGCGAGCGGCGCGCCATAGTTGAGGCTGCAATGCGAGCGGCGCGCCATCAGTCGCAGCCGACGAGCGGTGCGCCTTATCACGGCCGGCGGCGCACCTAAAGGCTATTGCATGACGAAGACGCAGAAGCGGTATTAGTTGACCCGAGGCAAACGCTACGCGCGCATATCCTCACCGTTGTAAATCCTGCGCCTCATGCGCTCCGCGGCTAATAAAGCCGCGTTCGCGCCCGAAAGTTTTGCGCTTTCGTCATGCAGCAGCCTATACTGGGTGGAGGACTATATGTCGCCGAAAAAGGGCGGTCCCCGCGGTCATTTGCGACAAATACGCACCATTGTACATGCGCGGACATGCGTTCCTGCAGGGAATCCGCGCGGGACTCTTCCAAATTCGGCGACATATAGTCCTCCACCCGCCTATACTTAGACCTCTGCGCGGCAGCGCGCGCGCCACAATATTTATTACTGTAGTGCAAGCGGCCGCCCTAATTGGGACTGCGAGCGGCGTGCCATAATGTCTTCCGCATCACACGTTGTAAGCACAAGTGATACCCGCGTGAAGTACGACGCAGTGTTTTGGGTGCTTCATCGCTAATTCAATGAGGCTATCGCTGCTTCGCAATGGAGTTGTATCATTAACACAAGTGGGGTTCTCCCACTGAGAGTCAGTCTCCATTAGCATTGCGAGTAGGTGCCGAGTTTGAATTCTTAATTTTCGAAATTTAAGTTTTTAAACTCAAGGTTCGGGAACTTCAAGTTTATATTTGAGGAACTCAAAATCCGATTTTGATTGTTTGCCTGAAGTTGAAGGATTGTTATCAGGTCTATCTACCTAGCAGATTCACCGTGATTCGCGGTGCTTCAAAGGCGAATGGCAATTTTCATACCATGCGAGCGGCGTGCCATTAGCGTGTGGCGCGCGTACCATTTACTCGCTCCACGCGCCATTTGACGGCCGGCGGCGGGGGACATGAGCGCCCGCGCGCATGTAGCGCGCGCCGCCGCAGCGTCTGAGATACTGCAGGAGGGTCCGGCAAAGATTCCGCTTCTCTAAGGTAGGTATCAGAGTAAGCGAATTGTTCAGGTTGGGGTCCTGCGCAGAATTGACGTCACTTGGATCGCCAGCATGGTGAGTGACGTCCATTCTGCGCGATCCCAACCTGAACAAAATATTCGCTTACTCTGGCACCTACCTAACCATGGCAAGACGCGCTCCACTCGTCCAAAAAATTGAGGCCTTGGGAAATGGTGATTTTTGCCATTTTTGCGCTCTTCAAGGTGGATCTCCGGAATCAGCGCTTCGAATTACGCCAGGTAAGCAAAAAAATTGAAGTCGAAAATCTGCCGAGCCGCTGCCTTTAACAAAGAGATCGAAGTTGTCAGAGTTTGCAGTCCTCCGCTCTAGCACCAATCTGGTAAAACCTTTTGTTAGATGCACTAACGCATATACCCAACATACAATAGTCGGATGGCTAGTACGACTTGAGATTAGTTTGTAGTTTCATGATTACTGCCAGATTCAAGAATTTATGTTTCCGTGTTGGAAATTTGTTATTGTATCATGTGATGACGTCACAGTGTATGATGAATGAATGTGCGAAAAATACCACTCTTTGACCCAGGAAATAGTCAATGCTCGTTTTCAGATCACACTAGGGTTGAACTTGTCTGCAAAAAATCTCAACTTCTGCCATTCGTCGCTAAATTGTTGCAAAAACTCTTCAATTTTTCGAAGTTTCACCTGAAATCAAATGAAGAGGCTGTCGTAGTTGTTACGAGTTTGCATTTGACAATGGATGGCGATGGCAACACGATCAAACGCAATCTGAAATAACGAAGTTCTCCTTCGTGCCTGATATTCCCTTCTTGATTGACATCGCTGCAAGGTTGCTCAGCTAGACAGATTACCGATAAAGTAAATTAAAAATGACAGCACTTCGAAAAAACTGATGAAATGTACTAAGGTATTGACAGGACAGGACGACAATGCGGTACTGACAGGACGAACAGACAGGACGCCAATCGAATAGACGCCACCTGGCGTCTCTCCGACGGAGCGCACTTTTGCTACTCTGGTCGTCTGCTCTCTCGCGCGGTTCCTAGTGTGGATTTCTGGTAGTACAATGGCGTCCGTAAAGACTATAGTCTCTGCCCCAGCGTATCAATAATTCTAATCCGTCTGAGCTCAGGGTGCGGCATTTAACTGGACTGTTATGACATTCGTATGTAATATATAAAAAGTCTAGTTTCTCTTGAGGTAAGCGACAGTAAAGGTGTTTGTGTACTGTCTATCCCACGAGGAGTTCTCAATGGATGTTCGTGGTCAAGGGATGGGATGTGGTATTTTTCTATGTAAACTCTTAGTAAATTTTGCAAGCATGCCGCTAAACTGCGCAAATTTAGACTTTACTGAATTCAATGGAGATCATTGAAGTAGGTAACACATAAACAAGCGAAAGAACCTACTTGACGAACTGCAAGGACTCACACTCATCATCATTTACTGATTCGAGCAGGATGATGGAAAGCAGACCTCCAAAAGTGAAGACGCACATTCATTTGCGACAAGCCACGCTGTCACAATTTCTTGTTAAAACTTGTTTTGTGGTGTGTTAACATGACAAAATGAAGGCATCACCGCTTGCTACAATTTTTTATGTTATATTATGTTGTTTTGTTACAATGCCAAAGCAGAATTTCAACGAATCTTCCTCTTGCCAATGTGCTGATTGTTAGTACAAAGCTGAGCCTAACAAGTTCGTGAAACGTCCAGGAAATGTTTTTATATTGTTTAACCATGGAGAATGCTTGATGGCTGGGGCACAAGAGCCCGTTAATCTAATTCAAAAGTGGGAGACGTCTAGCTGGCTGTAACTTTGAGAATGGGCACCAGTTCGGTATCCCAAATTCGAAAAGGCTTCCGTTATTTTCTTTGAGGAATTTTAGACAGCCATCCCTCAAGCTTTCTTCCGTTAGAAGTTCAGACAGCATGACAAAATAGAATCGCCGAAACTAGCAGATTCGGGTAGTCGCCATATCTTCGCTCCCCCCCCCCTTCAGACAGCTATGGAGGTGTGATGTCTGTAAGGCCCTGGGCATACCTCTCGTGATTTCAGTCGCCACGCAATATGGCCATTTGCCTTTCTTCGAACTCAATACTCGCAGATCACGAATGCTTGGTGTACACAACTTCTGTGAGTCGATAAAATGTGCTATTCTTGTGCTCAGGCTGAGCTCGCGACGAGTTGTAAGTAGCTGGAGTTGCCAAATCGCTCAAAACTGGGATGGCGTGAGGTATGCCTGAGGCCTGAAGCTAAGAGCTGCCTGGAACTACCGGGCATATGTCAAGAATAACGATAGCTGGCAATAGTGGCAAGACTAGATTTACATACCCACACATGTAAACAACTGTGGACTAGAAAACCAATAAAATCTCCTAGTTTGTGTTCATGAGGGGCCCCATTTAAATCTACACAGTCGGCTGCGCGGGCGGTCGCGTCGCGCAGCCACTTTGTGTGCTTGGGTCACGTTTGCTCAAGTTGCGCTCAGGAGAGAACATTTCACTGCTTCAGGATAGAACTCAATCAGGATTGAATATTTTTCATTCTGAGTTTGATAGTTTGATATACGAACTGCTTCTGCACTATTTCTTTACACCCTTTAATCTCTCGATTACTTGAACCCGTGCAGGATTGCCAGTTTGTGGGTTTAGGATGTGACGTTTTGATTCTAAGTCGGAACATGCACATAAGGCAACAAGTACAGAGAAGTATCGTCAGACCCGAGGTGTGGATTAACGCGATATTGTAAGAGGACCAAGGCTTTCGAATCTTTGACGATCCAAGGAGTTCTCCGCTGTTTCCTTATGAGTGGATGTTCACTGAAAGTTTTCGATTGCATTAACCGCCAACAAGTTGTTCAGTTCTGAACTTGTCCTTCTTTGCTCTTTACTTTTGAACATGTTTGATATGCTATCGTCAATTCTGAGATTTGGATACTCCAGTATGCTTTGCATACATATAACTAACGAGTTAATGTAAGCGCTTCACCTCGTTTTTTTATATAACTGTAATTGGAGTTCGAAAGATATCATCATCAGTTAAGGCAGCATATGGCTGCGTTCCTGAGTATTTCACAGCAAAGATGACCATTTATTGTGACAATGAGACTAAAAGACTCGTCCACGCTTTGTATACACTATCTAAACAAGCTCGTCTGTGTGATTAGCAACTTCACACTTGTGATCGATCGATCTACTACTCTGAGCTAGGGAAGAACACAAGTACAAAGGCTTGCTGAGACAATGTGTGCAAAGCGTACTTGAGTGTTTTATGCAGTTTCAGAACAGATGATACTCATTTTCGATCCAAACGTGATACCAGCTTCAAGAATGTGCACGTCGTATCAGAACTCAAACCCAGAACACGATAACCCCATTAAAAATTAGCGTTCCAACAACCTAAGCAACGCTAACATGACCAGGGAAGCTTACTTAAGATGGAGCAAAGTACACCAAAACTAATTTTCCTTTTATGGTTTTCGACGTGGACAGTTCATCTATGGCAGTTCATTTACTCCTCGAGAAGTATAGCGCCTGCCTATGATAACGCAGATCTCGAAAACAAATATTGGGCATGCCAAACATCCATTCTTGCTTATTCAAACACGCTTTTTGATCCCAGTGGCACAGCCTAGCCTTAGTTCAGCAGATAACTCATCAAAAGAAAACAGAAACAGAAGAGCACACAGATGGCGGCTGAGAGCTTGGTCACAACCATCATTCGAGCTTGATTGCAGAAATGTGTGAACCCTTCACACTCTTCAGTCGGTGAAGTGTCAGATATAAGAACGAGGCGCTATTTACACCGCTAGGGTGAGTTCCTCGAAAAAACGCATGAAATGATTTTCTGACATAAGAGTCATACTGATATCTAACGTAGTCTCGATGATGAGAACCAGCAAGCGTGACCTGGTGACAAAAGCTGTGAGCGCGACGCGACCGCCCGCGCAGCCGACTGTGTAGATTTAAATGGGGCCGTTCATGAGGTCCTCATCTCAGCCTTCGCGAACAAAGAAAAGAGGGGGGGGGGGGGAAGGTGGGAAGGGGAAGGGAGCACAAATTACAACTGGCAGACTCCATGTAGTGCAAGTTATCTTTATCCCATAACTTTACACTGTAAGTTTAACGAGTATCAATCAATAAGAGTTAGCTAATGTATATATCACAGTGATATAATAGTTACAGAGTAGAACAGCGCTGAACAGAATATGCATTGAGAGGGTGCGTTTCCAAAGAAATCGATGCTGCGTCATTAGAATGGCACCATAAGTTTCTGGTAAGGTAAGCAATTCAAGACAAATAGAAGAATACCGAACACTGTGAAACATTCTATCAGACCTACACTCCTAACACCCAACTACACCGATCAAGACTAAAATTTAGCTCAAATCCAACCTGTACAGGAACACTGATTTAACATCGCAATACGACTAGAAACACATACGAAAAAAGTTAATACAACTGAGTGTCAAGAGTCGGAAACACAACAGTAGTTCATCAGAGCGACCATCGAATCGAGATGCGATGTCTATCTTCGCAGTAAAGCAAGGAGAACAGCAGCAGCAAGTCCAATAATGGCAGTAAGGGATATCTGAAAGGATTCATGCATAGTAAACAATCAGATATGACTGTGTAGCTCGTTGTTAGATGTGTAACTCTTGGGTCGACCAAACAATTTCGCCCATCTTATATATAAAGCTGAATGTCTGTTTGTATGTATGTCTGTATGTCTGTGTGTACGTATGTTCCGAATAGAAAATTCCATTTCTGAACCGATCCGGACCAAACTTGGCACACATACACTACGGGCCCCGGCGGGTGTCATAGGCTACTTTTCGTCATCGATCGATATCGATTTTATCGATTTTTATCGATTTTTTTGCTGAGTTCACCTACGGGGCTGGGAGTTGGCACAGGGGGGTAATCGAGCATGGGGATTCCGAATACAATATTGGTTTTCAGGATTATCGATTACTTTTATCGATTTTATCGATTTTTTTGCAAAGTCTGAGCTACGGGGCTGGGAGTTGGCACAGGGGGGTAATCGAGCATGGGGATTCCGAATACAATATTGGTTTTCGGGATTATCGATTACTTTTATCGATTTTATCGATTTTTTTGCAAAGTTTGAGCTAGGGGGCTGGGAGTTGGCACAGGGGGGTAATCGAGCATGCTGATCATCCCCAAGGGGGGTGATCAGCATGCTCGATTACACCCCTGTGCCAAATTCCAGCCCCCTAGCTCAAACTTTGCAAAAAAATCGATAAAATCGATAAAAGTAATCGATAATCCCGAAAACCAATATTGTATTCGGAATCCCCATGCTCGATTACCCCCTGTGCCAACTCCCAGCCCCGTAGCTCAGACTTTGCAAAAAAATCGATAAAATCGATAAAAGTAATCGATAATCCTGAAAACCAATATTGTATTCGGAATCCCCATGCTCGATTACCCCCCTGTGCAAAATCCCAGCCTCGCATGTCAAAATTTACAAAAATCGATAAAATCAATAAAAGTAATCGATAATTCTGAAAACTAATATTGTATTCGGAATCCCCATGCTCGATTACCCCCCTGTGCCAACTCCTAGCCCTGTAGGTGAACTCTGCAAAGAAAACGATAAAAATCGGTAAAATCGACATCGATCGATAACGAAAAGTGGACTGTGATACCCGCCGGGGCCCGAAGTGTATGTGTGCCAAGTTTGGTCCGGATACGGCGGAGCCGGGTAAGCCAGCTAGTATCTGATAATTAATGGAAAACTTGCGGACGAATGTGTGGAAGAAGAATCAGCTGTTGTACTCTGTTTGGAAAGGAGGAAATTCTTTATAACAAGCAGGTTCTAACAAACATGATATCCTTTCCAAATAGAGTAAAACCGCTGATTCTTCTTCCACACTTGCGGACGAATGTGTGAAAGAAGAATCAGCTGTTGTACTCTGTTTGGAAAGGAGGAAATTCTTTATAACAAGCAGGTTCTAACAAACATGATATCCTTTCCAAATAGAGTAAAACCGCTGATTCTTCTTCCACACTTGCGGACGAATGTGTGAAAGAAGAATCAGCTGTTGTACTCCGTTAGTAAAGAAGGAAATTCTTTATAACAAGCAGATTCTTTCTAAAATGATATGTAATCTCCGGCCATTCATGCCTTTGAATTAGTAATATGAAAATCCATTTCACGCGCAAGAAACAGATTTTCAGATCTAGATTTAGAAAAAATCTTGAACTGAGTAACAAATTATTATTATTATTTCATTATTCTTTTTATTTCAAAGCAAAGAAACCCCTCAGCTGAGTACTTAGGAAGGCGTGCAATTGGAACCCAAGCAGCCGAGCTACCGCAGCCAACCGCCAGTGCTGCCAGCAAAGCCGCTACAGATGGTACAGTAATTACGCTCGTCGTCTAAAACTGTTGTTTAGAGATTTTCGGCACTCCTTCGCGCTGAGGTGCGGTATCAGCCTCAGGATGACATGATATCCTCAATATTTTGAGGATCATGCAATCGAATACAAAACTATACAAGAGATTTTCCAATTTACAAACGACTGCAAAAAGAATAAATCGTAAATCAAGTTGTTGTTCTGTCAGATTTCATTCAATGACTGTTTATTCTATTTTACCAATTTTCCAGCAATTCCTTGAACGCTTCAGAATTTGAAGTGCGTTTTCGCTGGAGTGGTTATTATGAGTGGTTCTTTTCAATTTTGGTTTTTTTTTCAGCTTTGAAAATTCTCGAGAATACAAGATGTACGACTGCATAGGCTACACGGTTAGCTTTGTCCGTTTACTGGATGCATGCAGTTGTGACCTAGCTGGCAGGACATTCACGGAACGCAGTAAAAAAAGTAGATTTTTAATTTTTATGATTTTTGGCGTTCTTGAAGGTACAGCAATTGAAGTGTGTTTTTGTCTTGTTTCTTGATCTATTTGATCCCGTGTTAACGTGACGAGAGGTTTGGGTTTTGATGTCATTAATTATTTATTTTCTCAAAAAATATGTTTTAAATTTTCGACGTATGCTTAGACCTGAGGCTCTTTTTCGAATTCTTTGTGACCATTTCCTTGAAAAAAAAAACACTGTGTAGCTTTTTATTTGTACGGTTCTCAGAAATTAATAAACTTTTTCGATGTTCCGTTAGATATATGTTCGAGTATCACGCTATTTCTGAGGCTGATATCGTACCCCAGCCCGACGAGGTGCGAGAAAACCTCTCAGCAAGTTTTAGGTGACGAGCATAGTTTTTATATACGATCGCGCCATACGATAATGGCACGCCGCTCGCACGGTATGAAAATTGCCATTCGCATTTGAAGCACTGCGAATCACGGTGAATCTGTGGTAGACCTGATGACAACTTTCAATTTCAGGCAAACAATGGCTTCAATTTCAAATATGAACTTGAAGTTTCCAAAGTTTCCAAATTTTTGAAATTTGAAAATTCAAATTTCAAAAATTCAAATTCCCAAACTTGAGTTCAAACTCGGCACCTCGAGGTGCTTATGAGGACTGAGTCTCAATGGAAGAACTAGAAGAATCCCACTTGTGTTAATGAGACAACTCCATTGCGAAACAGCGATAACCTTAATGATTTGGCGATAAAGCACCCAAAAACTGCGTCGTACTTCACGCAGGTATCGCTTGTGCTTACAGCGTGTGAAAATGCGGAAGATATCATGGCACGCCACTCACTGATAGATTGCGCGCCGCTCGCACTCTCAACTAGGGCGCGCCGTTCGCAATACAGTGTTATAGTGGCGCGCGCGCCGCCGCGCCGAGTGTCGAATAAGCGCGCCGGCGGCCGTAATAAGGCGCGCCGCTCGCCGGCTGCGAACGATGGCGCGCCGCTCGCACTGCAGCCTCAACTGTGGCGCGCCGCTCGCACGGCAGCCTCAAATAGGGCACGCCGCTCGCACGGCAGCATCAAATAGAGCGCGCCGCTCGCACTGTAGCGCTATTATGGCGCGCCCGCCGCCGCAGCGAGTGTCTGAGTACTACTTTTGTCCACCCACCGCTATGCAAAAAAGCGGCAGTTCAAAAAAAAAACAATTTTCGAAGTGCTACACGTGGAAGTAATACCTTGTATTCCAACACTAAGATAATCGAGATTAATAATGTATCGAGTATTCTAATCTCAAGATATTGGGAACTATCTATGCTTTGGTTGACAAAAAAAGAGTTCTTCTCAAGTAAAAAAAAGCCAAACTCAGTGAAACCTGTTCGAAAACTATTAAGAAATTTCTAATTACAATCAGATAAAAATTATTTACAGCTAGCGAAGGTCATTCTCAGTCTATCACTAGGATGTGGGAGTGTGCGCGAATGAGACGAAGAAGGTCAGAAAAAGAAAGTGGTAAAAGTTCAAACAAACTTCAAGAGTCAAATCTAACAATAAGTCATACACCAACTATAGTCGATATACCTATCCGACCCAAAGATGGTAAAAGTATTACTGTAAATAAAAACAGCATGTAGATGACTGATATAGCCTGTCTGTTGAATTACTTACCGCTTACCCGCTCACTAACATACGCATTTTAGCACTGCAACCTCAGTGTCTTTATTCATTAGGTACATCAGCAGATATGCTACTATATCCTAAGAACAACCTTTGTCTAAGAAGATTCGAGATCATCAACCATGAGTTAATTAATTCGGCTTTCAATAAAGCTTTTTTCATTTCCATACATATCTGCGAACAGAGCTCGAAATGTTTATAGAATGGTTACCGCCAACAGGCTTTGCTTCCGCGAACAACTGATAAAGACTACATTGTTTAAGGCTACTGCATGACGAAGGCGCAGAAGCAGTATTAATTGAGCGGGCGCGAACGCGACCGCGTATCCTCACCATTGTACCCTTTGATTCAATGAAATTGGCGGCTGAGAAGGCTCAAACCCGCGACGCAGCCTGCGTTTCGCTCGCGAGCGTGCCCTTCTGATCATTCCCTAGCCTTGATTAGGCCTCGAAGCCCTGCCTTCCAGCCACCAATCCCGCTAAATCAAAAGGTAAACCAACGCCTCATGCACTCTGCGGCTGATAAAGCCGCGTCAGCGCCCGAAGATTCTGCGCCTTTGTCATGCAGCAGCTTATAGATATATATTGAGTAGGCAAACATTCTCAAAGGTGCTTATCTATGGACTTTTTGTTGAGGACCGATATCTAGACAAATATCACGAACCTTATCACGAAATCGACGATGCTCAATTTCGTCTTCCAATTGGTACAATCTCGTCGATATACGACCTGAAAATATAAGAGCATAAGAGAACATCGAGGCCTTAAGCGGTGCTTGTATAAATCTTTGGCATGATTTGTGCCTCAGTTTTTCAATGATGTACTGCGATGGGGGTTTGTGAAACAATTTAATATGGATAAAAGCTAAATGACGGTAAAGGCTTCAAAACTACACTACGAAAAGCAACTATTTAGCTGTATGTAAATCGACATAGAATAGCACAAAAAAGAAACGAGATCTTACCAATTTGACGACGCATTAACTTCAGTTCTTGCAAAGGGTTCTCTTCTATTGCTATGGAATTTTCGCTTCGTACAGGTTCATCCTAAGATTTCATATTTATGAAGTGAATAGAAAACAATAAAGGAAACCTACAGCAGGATCGCCTCTGTCCAGGTATGGGCTTTCTTTGAGTGTGATGGTGTTTGGAAGGTCCTTTATATCATTCTGAAAGCTTACATGAGTTCACATCATTAGAATAAAATCCGAAGTACCTCTCCCACTTGAGTGATATGATCATTCATGAGCTCCAATGGTTGTGCCTCATAACCTTTGTAACCATCTCCACCTGTGAGTACTATCCGATCTGGTACATTCATCATCTGCATCAGACGTTCACGTTCCACGGTGGTATGATTCTAGAATGAGTACATAACAGAACTGCTTTCAGAAACTTCAGCTCCTCTTGCAGTGAAACAAAATCATTAAAGTCAACTGAAACCACAAAATCTAATTTTCTCAAAAAGCTGAACTCTCGATCATGAATGATAAACCCCATATTATTTGGAAGCTCCTATTCCAGAAATGATAAGACAACGCTAGCGGAAGCAACAAGCTTTCTCGGGGGGCAAGCGTTATGGAGCAAAGTTACGCCGCATAACCCTGCGGTATATCCTGAGGGCCATTTGCGTTGCGTCGCCTTTAATTGCTCAGGAGTAACGCTGCTCCTGCCAGCGGATTGAGCCATTCCCTGTTACCGACCAGATTTCAAACTGTATTAATGCAATAAAGACAACAAAGAAGACTAAATTCAGAAAATTCAAAACAAAATAGATGAGTTTTAGGGATGAATCAAAGGCTCATTCTGGAATGATCCAATACTGGATATTGAGTTAAAAGTGTTCAAGAGAAGTAGAACACGAGAATTAGAGAAAACGGATAGAAATTTTCCGTCAGTAACTTCCCAAGAAAAATTACTTCCTCATCTTTTACTTTCTCTTGGCTTGCTTTGGAGACACTCCTACCTCATATTCTTTGTTCGAAATGCGTATATCATTCACGTTTTGATCTCTTTATCTATGAAGGATGAGGAAAATGACTCAGTAGCACTAGCTCGTCTGCACTGCAATTAGGAGCGACGCAACGCAAAGGGCCCTCAGGATATACCACAGGCAAATGCGGCGTACCTTTGCTCCATAACGCGGCGCCGCCAGCTTTCTCGACGCTGAAAAATGTCGGCAGTCTTTCGAATCCAACATCCGAATCCTCAAACTTGATAGAACATCGGCCTAATGTCTGAATATGCAACAAGCTTTCCTTCACACAGCCGTATGTCGGATAATTTTCTTAACTTTTGAACTTCAGATTCCGAAAACCGACAAGCCTTCAATCAAGTTCGACTGGATGAAATTCAGATGTCGTTCAAATGATAACAATAGGAGAAAACTAACATCATATCCGACACTCTTCAGTGGCTCTCCTGTGACTGATATATGTTCTGGTACGATCATCGTCCTGCAATGTCAATGTAATGAATTTACAACAGGTAGTGTTTGCCACTCAAAAAATGTCAGAACTCCTTGCGCACGGCAAAATTAGATGGGAGAAATTCTGAAACGTTATTCGCGATGACAATGAGGAGTAGCTAATGTCGGTGACAGATCACGAGCTTTGGTGACGAAATAAAATCGCAACGTGAGATTTTAGTTAGAACAGACGTACTGCTCGCCGTAGGTGCCGCACCTGCAGACATGTACGCTAATTAGCGGCTTTTTGCAGAATTCATTCACTTTTTTCCTAGGCAGGCGCCATATTTGATCCACTTGGTCCACTTCTTCCACTTCGCTTCTGGTTAAATTAGTGAACTGATCAACAGTGGAAGGGATGTCCACTTGATAACTTGATCCACTTGATCAACTTCGCCATTTGCCAAGCCAGTGAACTGAGTAATAGAGAAGCGGATGTTTATCCGCTTCATCCGCCTCGCTATTGGTCAGCCCGCTGATTTGGCCAGTAGCAAATGGATGAATCTCATAATCGCGCGAACCGGATAAGTATGGCGCCTACTTTAGGCACGCGCCATACTTGATCCGCTTTATCCGCATGACCCACTTTAACTGCTTCACTATTGGTCAGCTTGTTGATTTGCCCAATATCGAACTGGACGGAGCGGATCAAGCGGACCAAGTATGGTGCGTTACTTAGGGTGGCTCCATAGCGCGCCGTTAGCCGCCTTTGAAGGCAGCGACCAGGCAAATCTGGGCTTACGGGGATCTCACTTGGAGAATCTTGGAGCCCTAACTAAAACATTGCCCAAGCGGCAGCTCAAATGGTGAGCTCACAGTTGAGATGTTGCCTCCAAACTAGACCCGGGATCGTATTCGCATGGATTCATGGCGCGACACATCAACTCCACGCGGATCCACGCATGTCGCGCCATGAATCCATGCGAATATGATCGTGGGGTCCAGTTTGGAGGCGAGTATTTCAACTGTGAGTTCATTATTCAAGCTGCCGCTTGAGCAGTGTCCTAGTTAAGGCCCCAAAATTCCTTTCCACACCAGAACGCCGTATGTCCAGATTTGCCTGGACGCTGCCTTCAAGCACTATTTAAGGCATTCGATTATCCGTCCCAATATCGAAACACAAAACTTGCTCAAAGTTCGTTTGGCGAGGTTATTCGGCATGTTACTTACAAACAGCAGAATCTTTCATATGGAAGGCCTTGGAATAGTGGGGTAGTGCGCAAAAGTGGCTAGCGGCGGCTGCCGGCGCGGTATGAAGACACCCGTAGAGCTCAGCCTTCACTAAACAAAAATCCAAGCTTGATCAACAGCTTTGTCCTGTAAAAATGGAAACTTAAATAATGTAATGTTATGAAAACGCCTTCATCTCATAAGCTTCTTCCTGCAGACTCAGGCAGTGTCATGTTGCGAAGACCACTCACTTCCATCGAAATAAAGGCAGACGATATTGACCATATGGAAAAGGTTTTGCTAGAGCTATATCAAAAAAGAGTTAGTTTGAACTTTTTATCATTACACCTTTTTGAAATATCTAGTTGCACCACTACATCAGTTCAGGATCCTTCGAAAACACCTATGGAAACTGATACTAACTACACAACACCTTCAACAGCGATTTCCAGTGAACGTAAGTGCTTCCGTTCTTTTTCTGGTTTTGTTGTCTCACTTGGTATCTATTTCTGTGGGTCGCCACAACAGTGGAAATTTTCCAGCCAAGCGACCTGTATCTCCTACGGAGACGCTGTCTTCTATGGATACCTCTGGGAACCAAACTTTACCAACCTTTATGTCTCCAGGAAACAGCTTCACCAATGAAGGATCCGCTTGATGCATCTTTCTCATCTTGGAAATATGTTGATTGCAATGTCTAAATGTTACGGGTTGTAAATCAAACATTTTTTGATTCATGTAAAATTTGCGAAATTAATGCTTGCAATTTTGACAGCGCTTATTGCGTAAAAATTCTTTGTACTGGTGACTTGCAAATCTAATCAGCGATGCCAGGATGCTAGAAAACTATGGATATCAGCGAAGTTTCGGCAAACCACAGAGCAGAAGGAAAGTGTTCAAAGATGAAGACGATGATGTGGTGGAAGTGCAAACTAGCAGCGCAGGTGCGAGATAAGTCAATGTGTCTCATCTTCAATCACATTATTTCAGGAAAGAAACAAGATAAGGTAAAACCTGAGCCGTTGAACCTTAAGAGAAAGCATGACTATCATAAAGATTCCAAGCTGAAGGCGTGGAGAATGATCATCAGAAATCTACCATTTAAGGCAAGCTTGATTTTTTACTTTTTTACTTCTTCAAGATCATGTGTTTTATAGCTTTTATGCTACTTCCCAGATTGTATTTTGGTATAATTTATCGATTATTTAGACCACAAAAGAAGACCTCCAGAACGTTTGTTCCAAATTTGGTCCTTTCACCGACATTGTCCTTCCTCCCTCAAAGAAAATGCCAAAGCGCATTGCTGGTTTCGCTTTCGTCCAGTTCAAGACGAGAGAAGCTGCTGAAAAGGCTCGGGAACACTTCAACTCCAATAAGTTTCAGGTCAGCTTCATAGCTTTCTCTACAACTTGCCTATCTACAAATTTCTTAAAGTATAGGGTCGTTTGGTAGCTGCAGACTGGGCACTTCCAAAGGATACCTATGAGACGGCTGCTCAAGAAGGCAAGTTGATTCATCTCAGGGTCTTACGTGTTCGATTGTGTTTAGAGAGGGAACAGCTTAAGAAGAAGGTCAAATTGGAAGTAGAAGACAATGAAGATGTGAAAGAAGAACTAGAAACGTCAAGGTAATTTCATCATTACAAATCAATGCAAAACGAAGATCCAACTTAAAGACTTAGAAAGCAGAAGCCATTAGCAGCTCACCTGAATAGCAAAGGGAATGAAGAAGATGATGGTGAAGATTTGAGGTGAGTTTTTGTTTGATTAGATATAGTGAGGTCTTTAGGACTCATAACTTCATTTCCTGTTTCATCTCTGTTCCATCGTCATTTCCTTCTATATAATTTTTTTCTTTCGATTCGGCTGTTATCGATTTCCCATCTCTTAGTGATGAAGAAGTTGACGAAGATACCAGCGGTGACGAAAGTGCATCTGGACAGGAAAGTGATGATGGCACCCAAAAAGATGATGAAGAAGGGGAGGAAGAAAGCGATGAAGACGTAAAACCAAAAAAGAAGGATTCGGCGATTGACGAAAACCGTGTTATTTTTTTGAGGTGACCTTTCGAAGCTTTGTAGTTTTACTCAAACAATTGCTTGGAAGATGGTTGCACAGTAAAATTTTATCCAGGAATCTCTCTTTTGAAACTACCGAGGAAACGCTGAAGACCGAGGTGGAGAAGTTTGGTAAGGTGGAACTTGCGCTGTGCTGCAAATTTCGTGATAGTGGTCATCCTAAAGGTTCGTGTGAGCAATCTAAAATATCTAAAGTAACACTCAAGTATTTTGACAAAGGGGATAGAATTTTTTGAATTTTTCCTTTCAGGAACAGCTTTTGTCCACTTCTCTTCTCCAACAGAGGCGCAAGCATTACTGGAGGCCACCGAGCGAGGACTCGAAATAGGTATTACCTCACACCTTTAGATCTATCTGTGCAAGTCGTTTCATTTTCTAGACGGTAGAGAGATCAAAGGATCATTAGCCATTCAACGAGAGAATGCGGCTGAAATTCAGAAACAAAAAAGTGTCAAAGTAAGTGCTATAGCTGTGATTTGCTGTTTTCTCCTGGACTTTAAGCTTCTTCGTATGTAGGTGCCGGAGGATAAGAGAAATCTTCGACTGATTCGTTTTGGTTTGATTCGAGAAGGAACATCTGCAGCTAAAGGAATGAGTGCTGAAGACGCGGCTAAGAGACAACGCTTGGCTGAAGTATCTAGAAAGAAACTGGAAAACCTTCACATGTGAGTAACAGGCAATATTTAACGGTTTTTTCCTCGCGCTCAGTTTTCCTATCAAGGTTTGTTTCACCCACGCGACTAATGATACATAATCTTCCCATGTCTATGACTGATGAGAAGCTGAAGCAGATATGTCGCAATGCAACAGGCACTGCGGGTGTTATAACGGAATGCCGCATATGGAAAGATACATCCAAATTGGATGCGAAGGTACACCTAAGACTACATCTTCACCATTCTTTACCGACTATGTGACTTTCAGGGGAACCCGCGCTCCAAGGGTTTTGCATTTGTGAACTTTGCTGAACATAAGGATGCTTTGACATGTTTGCAAAAACTCAACAACAATCCTGCAACGTTTACAAATGAACGCCGACCTATAGTAGAGTTTTCAATTGAAAATCTGATGGCTATAAGAGCAAAGGTGAGCTCATCAGAGTTGTTCTTTGATTTCACTGGAAAAGTTCCTTCAGTACTTAACTACATAGTTCAGGCAAAGAGGGCATCTAACAGTAAAGGGGAGAAATTAACAGAAAAGGAGTTAAGCGAAAAGATTAGGCAGCAGGTGAGTGGCTTTTTTGCAGATACATAGGATTTCTCTCACTGATTATAGGTGAAACAATCAATAGGAGAAGTGCATGCCTCAGGAATGAAAGTAATGCCCAAATTCCTTGGTAAAAAATTGCGACACAAGAACATGAGCAAGACACAATTGAAGAAAAAGGTATGCCGTTTTTATGGGTTATTGATATCTGAGATCCTGATGATGATGTTGCCTTGAGAGAGCTATTATTTGTTTGTGTACGGCATTATACACCCCATTTGTTTTTTTTTTTCAGAATTTGAATAAGAAAAAATTCGAAAAGAGGAAACAAGAAACGCTTGCTAGTGATGTGAACATCAAGAAATCAAAAGGAAAGGACAAGAAACAAATCACAAAATATCTCGCCTTGTCATCATGAGTTCTCCATGCCTAGGAACCATTAATAACTCACTACTTCCATCTGTGTTTTTCAATTATCTCTTCGTAAACTATCTACTCAATAGATATGTCTATAGTCTGTCAACTTGTTGTTTTTGTTGCTGTTGTTCTTGTTGCTCTGTGCTGTTGTATATTGTTGGTGGAAACCTACATTGTTGTTTGTATAAAGTAAGTATATTACGCTGCACTACGTTTTTGATCTGGGTTAGTCACTAAAATGAAGAATTAAAAGATAACTTCTTTGCCGTTTGACCTGGCTACTAGAGTGCTTTCCAACAATGCACCCATAAACATGTGAAGCTGCAAGGCTCGTTTGTTTTGTTTTGTTTGATAGTACAGTATCCCGCTAGATAATTATCTCTGTGAATAAGAAGCTCTTCTGTTTTCGTAGGCACTGTTTATGGTGACCTGCTTTTAGAGCATCGTTGAAATCTAAATGAATCAATGCTTTGTTGGTGTTTGCCGCAACATATCGTAAAGCTGTTTTATCTGTTTACTTACCCAGGAATGGAAAAGAGTTGACTCACCGAGTAGAGACTTTGTGAATGCATCTCTGCAGTTGTTTTGGAGATGTTTTTGCATACTTTAAATATTCTGCGCAGTTCGCACAAAATACCTCTGCAAACATAGAGAGGTAGTAAGAGTAGTAAGCGCAGTCTCAACTCAAATAATTCGAAGACTGCGTTTCACAATTTTTTGCTGGTCAGAGACGCCTTCGACAGTTAATTAATATAGCTAATGATAAATCCATTTCGAAGAGATCACGCTCGGTTACTATGGTGTTGAATGAGCAAGGCTTCAAATATCTCCATGCGCTGAAGCATTCCTTCGCTTGGTACGATAGGTGTGTCCTTTTCTGTTTACCAGCTCCGCTACAAAGACAGAGATCAACAAGATAAGCAATGCCATTTTTGTCTTGCTTTGCTTGTCACTCGGCTTTGAATCCAGCTACTCAGGAGAAGTTTATGGAGCTCAAATTACTCGCGTATCCTTTTTGTAAATGGCAATGACTGACCAACAAAGAAGCGCCAATAGCAATAATTGAATGTGAGCACAGGACAGGCGCTCGGCGATCTTTGGTCAATGACGATATCAAACGTCGGCTCATACCCGCGTACATTGCAAAAGGTTCGACGGCTCTAGGAATTGTCGTTGGTTTTTGGAGCCATTCCTGTTATCGATGAGCCTTCTTACTCGTGAGTTGGTTCTTTTCTTCACACTCTTACCTCTAACAATGTGTGATGCTTGTTGTGTACCCGCTAATCAGTCCAGATATTTCATTGCCTTGTGTAGAACTATCTATATCAAGCATTCATTCAGCTTGCTACGGGCTTGCGTAGACTTTCAAAAACATTTATCTTTGCAAATTCGCTACACTACATGGAAGCATTACCAAATGTTTTCCAAAATTGGGGGTCGAATGTCATGGTCAGTAATCAATTTATTAACATCTTAACATTGGACAACGGCACCGCTGATACGCTTGCAGTCTCCGCCCTCGCGCGAATTTGGTAGACCTCAGTATCAATAACAGGTCGTGGAAATCGTAGGCTCTCGTTCTTTATTTGGACAATTCACTTAAGTAAACTTTGCTAAGTCTACATCGCAGTAAGTTGAGTTTATACTACTACGGCAAAGTGAACGTGTTCACTCCCATAATATATGCGGCTTTTCGTAACACGACATTTGGACTTACTTGCATTAAATCTTCTCTTTTGCCTTCTCCTTCCTATATTCTTAGAGAGGGACATTGATAAACTCGACAATATGATCCAAACTACATGAATTGTATAGGTGGGCTTACCTGCTTATACCTTCAGATAATTAAAACAATTTTTGAAATTTCTGAAAACTTAAATGAGTCTTGAAAAAAATCCCTTTCCCTTTCCGTCTCTTCGAAATGTTCAAAAAAGGGGTGGCTGCCGCCACCCCTTTTTTGAACATTTCGAAGAGACGCACGCAAAGGTTTTTATTGAGCATAGCATCTGAAAAAAAAATCGGAATGCGTGGCTTTGATATAGTTTATTTTGCTGCCATAGCGTTCGCTTTGTAACAGTGTCAGAGGCGGCAACAGAGTCGATGTAACAGCCATTTTTAAGCACCGTTTCAATGAATACCAAGAAAATCTGTCTATTTTCAGAGCTAAGATTCTGGAACTAATCATGCGTGCCGCTTTTTGATTGTCCATTTGTTATTTCCCACCAAAAAACACCAGAATTCTAATTTGGATCTGTATTGTGGTAGAGGTGCCCTTCCCATTGGTTAGCTCATCTTCGGAAATAGTCAGTCCTCAAGTGATAGACCAATACTCAGTTTCCTTATATCATTTGTGATCTAATACTTGTGTATGTCGTGTTTGACGTACTAACTTTGAAATCACACATATGCTGAAATACATGTTTACAGTTACTTCGCGTAGATTTATACAACTAACGGCTGCAAGAATGACGGATCACTCGATTTATCAGTTCACTGTGAAGGATGCGGATGGAAAAGATGTCTCCTTGGAGAAATACAAGTACGTTTAGTGTTCTGTCTTTTTGAGAAACATAGCTATCTATTCTAGGGGCAAAGTGGTTGTGATTGTTAATGTAGCATCGCAGTGCGGTTACACTAACTCGCACTATACGCAGCTGAAAGAGATGCTTGACAAGTACCATTCAAAAGGCCTAGAAGTAGCTGCCTTCCCTTGCAATCAGTTTGGACATCAGGTATGTAACAAGTTTTTTTAATCATTTGAAGTTAGCGTCACTTGTCTTATTGGCACTGAAATCATAAGTGCATTGAAAGATCGGATTTAATTAGTTTACCGTTTGCTTCTTCATATAAATTTTCAGGAGCCTGCTTGTGAGCTTGATATCAAGAATTTCATACACGATAAGTTCAACTTTGAACCGGATCTCTACGCTAAGATTGACGTCAATGGTGATAAGGCTGATCCGCTATTCAAATTTCTGAAAAAGGAGAAGGTATGATTACCAAGTGTCGTACAAGACTGATGTTCAGTTTCCAGGGTGGCATGCTCATTGATGCAGTCAAGTGGAACTTCACTAAATTCTTGGTTGATAAAGATGGAAAAGTTGTGAAGCGGTATGGACCAAATACAGAGCCGAAAGGGATGGTGAAAGACGTTGAAGCGCTTCTGAATGACTCAACTAAACTATGAGCTTGTAATTAACATGAGGAGTGTGTAATTATATCTCTACATTTGATTTCCACTTTGTCAGTATTTCATACCAGTTTGGTCTTATATTTCTGCAGATGTATCATACTGTTTGTTCCTCAAACATCACCGAGGATTTTATAAAATTATTTTACAGTTTTATGCGCAGTTTGTCTAATGTAATAAAGACGTCCCATTGTCTTTGTGAATAGATCCAAGTAAGCGTAATTCGTGGACTATGTTATTATAAATTATGTGTAGTGTTTCTTGAATTTCACATGTGTTGGGTTTCGGTTTACCATTTAGAGTAGAAACAGTGCTGCAGCGCAAGTAGAGGGTGTTTACTATAATAATACGTGATGGAGTACTAATGTATCAATAGAGTTGCAACAGAGCCGATTACTGCGAAACTATCTCATCAAAAGGGTAAAGGGTTGTGCCGAAAAAGCAGCTGCTATGTTGACCGCAGTGATAGCGATCCCGTATCGTCGGTTCGTTGAGCGCATGAACTGGACATCACTGCGAAGCACGCGCAGCGAAGTAAAACGCTTGCCCCAGTACAAATTCGATATTGTAAAGGCTATTGCAGGACGAAGGCGCAGAAGTAGCATTAGCTGAGTGGACACGCGGCGCGCGCATATCTTCACCATTGTAAATCCTGCGCGTCATGCGCGGGGCCAATGAAGCCGCCTTCGGACGTTCACCCCTGAGTGAACGCCCCATTTTAGCGACATATAGTCCTCTGCCCGATTTATGGCAACTATTTATATTTACCGAGGGTCATCCGAAACGCTAAGTCCGATAATCCACATCAGAAAGCGAGAAAACGTTGAGAATTCCGGAGACATCCCATTTTCTGCTCCGGATACCTCCCATTTGCGCTCCGGAGGCCTCCCATTTTGCGCTCCGGAGACCTCCCATTTTCTGCTCCGGAGACCTCCCATTTTCTGCTCCGGATACCTCCCATTTTCTGCTCCGGAGACCTCCCATTTGTGCTCCGGACCCCTCCGATTTTCTGCGGCGCGGCTCTTCCAAATCTGGCGGACTCGCACCGGGCAAATTTCGCCGGCGCGGCTCTGCCAAATCTGCCGTACCTCCGGAGCAGAAATGGCGTACCTTTGCAGCAGGGCCGGAGAAGCGTCCCACTTGCCTGCCAGTGATGTCACCGCGACCTACAAGAAGGGACCGCCCATTTGCCCCGCTCTCATTGGTCAACTGGGTCCGGCGCGACTCTGGCAGATTCCGACTGTCCGGCGGAGGGGTCCGGTCGATTGTCTGAGCTTGTAAATGAGCGGACATGCATTCCTGCAGGAGATCCGCGCGGGACTCTTCCAAATTCGGCGGCATATAATCCTCCACCCGCGTCAGACTAAGCGACTATTTTGTTCAGCTGCGGAAGGTGCGCAGAGTTGACGTTGAATCTGCGCAGGACCGCGTAAAATTAATGTTAATTCTGCGCTGTTCTGCAGCGGACCCCTAAAAAAATTTTTTTAAAGATGCTATACATAATTTGTACGAGGCCATGACCACGAAATTTTGGAAGAAGGGGAATTTTATAAAAAGGGAAATGGGGGGGGGGCGCTATCGCCACGCCCCGAAGATATCTTGCAGCCAGTTCGATTCTTAAGAATTTGAAATTATTCCAATTTTTTACAAGAACGAACAAGTCACTTGCACATTTTTGAAACAAGTGTAAGCAAATTTCAAAGATTTCCCGACCCATCCTCGGGGGCGGAGGGTGCCCACCCCCCTTGGTCCACCACTACCTGCCGCATAACATCAATTCAAACAAATAAATGTTCCGCCCCAAGGCGTGAGTTTCCCAGATTTCCGACCGTACCGTCCGTATATCGTACTTCTGTCGAAGATTATGGGCTAGCACTTGCGCGATGGCGCGTACGAAGGGGCCCAGTTTCGCATGGCACTGAAATCCCAAAACTCTCCACTTTGTCCGGACACTGCCTTTGCCTCCCTAACTTAATCCACTCTATTCACTTCATCCATTTCTTCCTACTGATTAAATCAGTGAACTGACCAATAGCGAGGTGATCAAAATGGACATCCGTCTCGCTATTGGTTAGTTCACTGATTTGACCATACGAAGTGGATGAGTGTATCGAGCAAGTTTATTAAGTGTTGCAAGCAAACTAATTGCTTCTCTTCATTCTTCTCAAAGTCTAATTGGTCAAATGCAAATGCTGGCACTCGAGAGGCCACTACGAAGCGGACGCGCCGCTGCAAATGAAGTTACGGCCTACACTCGGTCGGTGGAGACTGTAGAGTGTACGATACATCGGTCAGTTCGTATGTGGAGGCGGGTAGTAGTAGTCCATGGTCGGAGGATCATGACTTATAATAAGCGGCTTAATCTGAAGTTGTGTGGAGTTTGTCCGTTACGAAATTACAGTGAGGAATGATTTACATTGCTTAAATGCATGTGAGAGTTGCAAAGCAAGGAAGGTTCATTTTTGTAATTACTTTGCGGTTTCCTCCATCAAAGAATGATGAAGGCCAAGATCATTACGTAAGTGTACCTATACTTTTCAGATGGCCAGTGCGAACCTCTGCGAAGCAGAGGTGAAGCACTGGTTGGAAATAAGTTGCATATACCCTCGATATCATCCCATATGTCTTCCCTCAACATGACGTGGACTACGTGGCTTGATGAGGCGCCGCCTCACCTCAGGCTTGCGCCACGTTTGCGTGCGCATCTTCGGCGTGATGTGGCAACAAGAAGAACGTGGAAAAGCCTGCGCCACGTTGTACTGAGCGCCACGTCGCGCCAAATGATGCGCTCGCAATGTGGCGCGAGCCCGAGGCGAGGCGGCGCCTCATCAAGCCACGTAATCCACATCATGTTGAGGGAAGACATATGGGATGATATCGAGGGTAGGCGAAGGCGCAATATCTTTGATCGCGAATGCGGCTTTATTAGCCGCAGAGCGCATGAGGCGCAGAATCTGGGTAGGGGAAGAAAGCCGCCAGCTTCGGTCACCTGCGCGAACTGCTGGTCCTGGAACGACATGCAACAACGTTGTGAAAGGACCAGTTAGCCGCGAAAGGCGGCTCAAACTGGCGGCTTTCGTCCCCTACCCGCAGAATCTATAACGGTGGAGATACGAGCGCGTCGTGTTCGTGCCTGCTCAATTAATATTGCTTCTGCCCTTCGTCAGTAACCTTTAGATAAGTTTTTGAAGATACCGGTAGAAGGATGTAAAACCATATGGTCATGAACCGAAATTGTGAGCGGAGAGATGGGAATAGGCCATTTACAGGGCTTTACAACCTGAGTGTCACAGCCGCCCCGCTCTGCCGCCACGCTTACAAGGGAACGATACTCGGTGTCCGTGGCTTTTTGAGATGAGATGTAAACCATTACACTCGTCTTCGAACGCTGATTCCGAATCTGACTTCCGTTTCTGCTAATCGCTTCAAAGATGTTATGATGGATCGCGCGGAGTTTGGCTGCCTAGTGATATATGGTCGGAGCGCGAGCGACTTCGTTAAGCTGTGGTCTAGTGGTTAGTACGATAGCCTCATGAGTAGATGCAGGTGTAGGTTCGAGTCCCTTTGTATTTTTCAGTTTTGCCTTGCCTCAGTTAACCTTCTTTCGCATCCTCAAGCTGAGTGAAGGTCCTTACTCTTCCAAAAAGAATTTGGAATGAATGATTGGTGTTTGCGCTGAAATGTATCCAGTGATTATAAGTCGAGTGAATTTTCTTGAACAAGTAAGGCAGTGCAAAGGTAAAAACACAAAAGGATTTGAACCTACACCTGCGTTGACTTATGAGGCTATCGCACTATTTACTAGACCAGAACGTGGCCGCAGTAGAGGCCGTTCCAATGACCACAATTCCTTTGGGCGGCCAAACTTGGCTCAAATTTCGCTATAACTTCTTTCAGAGAAACGATTAGCAGAAACGGAAGTCAGATTCGGAATCAGCGTTCGAAGACGAGTGTAACGGTGTGCATCTCGTCTCAAAAGGTCACGGACATTGAGTATCGTTTCCTTGTTAGGTCCGCGCAGCGTTCGTGGCGCTGGCTGCGCGTCGACTGAAGCTTGGCAAAAGCCCGGGCGATACGCCGCAAACGCCGCGCGCGGCCTGAGCGAGGCGGCCGCGTTGGAGGAGCCGCGCAAGCGGAGGCTGTGACTCTTACGTTGAAAAGCCCTGTATATATTTCAAGTTAGTACAGCGGTAAAGTATGGGACCTCAGTCGTTGTTGCACAGCATATCGTCGATTCGTTGACCGCATGGATTGCTCAAACGCTGCGGACCACGCGTAGGGCGGCTGAATCGACACGAGGGTACGACTTGTACAATGGCGATTTTGTACATACTGGGGCAAGCGTTTCTCCTCGCGGCGCGTGCTCCGTAGTGATGTTCAGTCCTTGCGGTCAGCGAGCCAACTATACATAGATATGACATGCTTGCGCAGGTGTGATCGATCCTGTGTCAATATACAGTGGAAACAAAATCAAAATAGTATAATGCTTACTCAGTATTTACTTATGCCAAGTCTCAACATGCTGATAGAGACTTTTTCCTTACAGAACATTACAGCTTCACTTCATACGCTCACAAAAGGGCTCGACTTTTCTATGACTCGATATGGTTGCCAACAGTGCACTGGCGGATCAGCTGAAGCAACTCTTCGAGCGCTGCTCAACAATGGAAGAACTGCCGCATTCTTTTGATGATACCCTCATTGATCATTTGATCGAGAAAATTGATCTCACTGGTGAGCGACATTTGTATTACTCTTTGATTCGATGGATTGGCGGTTGGAAAGCGGGGCTTCGTGACCTATTTAAAGGCAGCGCCCAGGCAGATCTGGACCTATGGGGATTTTACGTGGAAAGTACTTTTGGGGTCCTAACTAAACCATTGCCCAACAGGCAGCTCAGATAGTGCTCTAACGGCTGAAATATTTTCCTCGAAACTGGACTCCGCAGTTGTATTTCGCATGACTGAATTATAGAATGTAAAAGGCACTTCTGACCTACCGTAGTCAAAATTAAGCGTGACGGTAATGTTGACTGCAGAAACATGCAAATCTACGTCCAATAAACTATGCTGCGATAGAACAAGACTGTAGGTGGGTAGCATATTGCTTGAGAGCGATGAACAGTCGATGTGCAGCAACGTTACGTATCAATTCCCAGTCGTGCTGTGAGCTGCTCTGATATCACAGCTGTGTGTATATGTAGATAGGTACTTACCTACCAGCCACAGCAGTTTACGTGGATTACGTTTTAAGGAACCGCTGGACCAGCAACAAGCTTGAGATTTGAGAACCCCATGAATTTCGTAATTTCTCTTCTAACCAGGTTCAAAATAAAGCTAAGCCTCACATTTATATCCTCTCGATTGTTTCTCTTCGAGTTTGCTGTCGCTTAACTGAGGATGGATCCTTGATCGAAGTAGCCTTTCGAGATGATATGCATACATATGGTTTTGCAAAGCATCAGCCGCTTCTAGATCTGTCCTCTTTATCTGCGGAGCGGCTATGTAACGAAGATCGGAAGGCGTAGAAAGGGAAATCGTAAACAGAAGCATCTCATGGGTTAAGATGAAGCAGAAATGCTTGTCAAACCATTCTTTACAAAAAAATTTTTGTTTCAAACCCATACTGGGAAACAGCTTCTATCTCATACCCAGACCCGAATACAACTCTGACTGCGGAATGTACAGGCTGTTATACACAAACTTTTTTCCTCGTTGTGCGTTCTCTTTGATTTTTGAAACGGTCTAGCTTCACCCTTAGGTGTTCCGCAGACAAGGAAGACAAATTTGAAATCAACTTCCTTCCCGTTAATTGCTTGAGCGTAATCCAAGATTGGTACAGAACTTTATCGCACAGAATAACAGAATAACGTTTCGGCGAACTCGCCTTCTATGCCAAGATTCATGGATAGTCGAACATGGATGCTTATGAACGATGTACCAGCAACTTCCTTCCTTCAAAAATATGTGCGACTCAATCTTAAGGGGAACTTGGACCAATGATCCTTCCCGTGTAAGTCTTTTAGTCAACAAGGTGATACGCTCGTCTAGTCTGTTTTGACACTCGAAAATGATTAACATGGCAACAAGGACAGGCGATTGACGCCAAATTGGTACGCTTTATAGTGACCGTGATCCTAGTCCATAGGTGCGATAGGGGGAGCCGGGATCTCCCCAGGTGAAGGGGGTCTCGGCTGTTCCCGACCTTCCAGGGTGAAGGGGGTATGTGAGTCTGGGGGGGGGGGGGGGGGTGGGGGAGGAAGAGAGAAAATGTAAGAAAGCGTGCTATGAAAAGCTCTAATTTGTATGGTTTATCCCAAAAGATGTGCAAGTTAGGAACAACTTCATTTCCTGCGCATCATCATCAACAATATCACTATCGCTAACGTCAGAGAAAACAAATTCGGTGCCTGAAAAATCTTCTTCTTCCTCCAAAAGGTCATCGGAGTGGAAGTAGAATTGCGTGCAAAGCGTTCTAAGTCAAAAATAGATTTGAAACTTTCTTCTTCTTCTAAGCACTTTTGTGATTTTTTTCCTGGCCCTCTGGTAGCATCAGGAAGTCAGCAGGTAGGTGACCAGTTTCTTCATAATCTTTTAGGATATTTCAAAAAGTCATACGGTAACAGCCTGTCTGGACCACTTATACCAATCCTTTGAATGAAGTTTTTAGATAACAATGTGTTTAGTAGAAGGTTGACAAATCTTAAGTATTTGCTTAGATGCTCTATCGTTGTACGACTTCTGCGTTGTGTTCTGATAACAGAGTAGATAGAAAATTTCTTTCTTCACCTCTGCCGTGCTAGACGGAATGGAAACTAGCTTTGCTAGTAAATCTTTCAGATTTTTGCGGTAAGTAATGGGAAAAGAGCCAGATCGCATATGCTTTCGCAACACGAGAAGGAAATAGTGCATACTTTTTTGGGCCTTGTCGAACTCTGGCTCCATCTCCTCTGGCATGCGTCCTGTTAGCTGATGAGAAAGCTGCTCAGCTTCTTCTTTAACAGCATCTGCGGAATAGCCGAAAAAAGTAGATACTATGCTGCGCGTTGTTTTTTTTTCAATATCATAGGTCATAATGTCACAAAGCGAATAACTTCCAAAAGCATAAAGCACAGAGTTGGGTTCGCACTCCAGCCGGGATCTAAGTGCAGTAACTATGCTTTGTACTAACACCTTCCTTTTGTTCATATCCATATTTGTGAATTTAGCAGCCTTGAATTCTTCAGCAACCTGAAGATCAGCAATGGACTTCCTGGACATTTCCTCATTAAAACTAGACAATCTGCTTGGATTCCTTATGCAGGAAATCAGAGAGTTTCGCTCAATTGTCAACTCTGTGTCAATGTCGACAACATTTTCGTCGGCGTAGGATTCTCCTTCTGCCTCGCTATTGAACTGGAACACATGCGAGTCATCTACGATTTTGTAAAGTATTCTGCCTGTTCCTCTTTAAACTGCCAACCTTTCCAAAACATTGAGGGATAATTTAATAACATGTTATTCTTCTGAATGTCTTAAAGTTTTTGATTCATTGAACCCAATCACCTTCTCTACAAATTAGGTAAGGTGAGTCTAGAGCGTTTTCATGATAGTGACCTTCTTCAGCACTAGGCTTACAGAGTATAAATTCCAGAAATGGGCAGGTTTTTGTGTGAAGGTGTGGAAATTTATCAATCTCCCATAGTTTTTTGAGTGTGCGCTAATAATGATGGCATAACTGTCAATCAAAAGCGCATTTTTTACAAAAAAACATAAACATATAACAACGATAAGGACGCTCAAACAGACGCGTTCGCTCACGTTCCCGTTAGTGCTGATAACGATGTCAATCCACAGCACATTTTTTACTATTAACTTGCTCCACCTCGCTCTTATTAGGTCGTCCAGAAAGTTTTTGCGCATGAATTTCAAAATTCATAACTTCTGATTTTTCCAACCGATTTGACTGCTTTCACTTTCATGTGAAAGGGTAAGTCATGCTCTTTATAATGACTTCTCAGCTGCTTAGTAATGGTCATCTGTTGCATAGATAGGAGCGACAGAAGAAAAATGGTAAAAATTTTAATTTTCTGTGTAGGGTCATAAAAAATCGGAGACTTGCAACAAAAATCGGAGCACAGTAATGTAGGATCTTTCACCAGCTCTTTCTAACAGTGCAAAGTTTGCGCCGATTGAGCGTCTCCATGAAAAGTTATGATTTCCCTGAAAAATGCTAAAATATATCAAATTCGCCTTTTTGTATTGCTTGCTCGGAAATCATAACTTTTCATGGAGACGCTCAATCGGAGCAAACTTTGCACTGTTAGAAAGAGCTGGTGAAAGAACCTACAATACCGACTGCTCCGATTTTTGTTGCAGGTTTCTGATTTTTTATGACCGTACATAAAAATTCAAATTTTGAGTGATTTTGGTTTTGAGCTTCTATCTATGTAACAAATGACCATTACTAAGCAGCTGAGATGTCATTATAAAGAGCATGACTTACCCTTTCAAATAAAAATGAAAGCAGTCAAATCGGTAGGAAAAATCAAAAGCTATGAATTCTTGAAAATCGTGCGCAAAAACTTTCGGGACGATCTATACAATGTGTTGGCTTTTATGGGTCACCGAAGCAAATGATTTTTAGAGCCAGGAAGCAAAGAAGCCCTAACATGCTGTAAACCATTCGAAAGCTGAGATCATGGAGAATCGACGTAGACCGTCGCCTTTTTTCTACGTCTTCTGTGCCGCGAGATATGAGGGATTTTATGTGCTTCAAAAATTAACTGATTTTGTGCCCTCACTTTCTGCTTTCCAAATGAATGCTACGAGAAAGTCGACGGTCTACGTTTGTTAATGAAGACTTGCTCTTTAACACAGATAGATAATCAGCAGTGACTAGGTCTTCATTTGACAGAAATCTGCTGTTGAAAATGACCATGTTTTCAGATAAAATGCGGTGTATCTCTCGGTAGAGGGGGCTAGAAAGAAGTCGACGGTCTAGATCGAATCCCCTTTTCCTGAGCTTTCGAATGGTATATAGGTTGCTGGGCGAAAAAACAGACCAGTTTTCAAAAATGGGGTGGAGATATTTACTATTAGCTTGCTCCAATCCGGCTCCACCAATGTATTGGCTTTTATCGGTTACCGGAGCAAATGATTTTTAGAGCCGGGAAGCAAAGAAGCCCTAACATGCTGTATACCATTCGAAAGCTGAGATCATGGAGAATCGAAATAGACCGTCGACGTTTTTCTAGGTCTTCTGTGCCGCGAGATATGAGGGATTTTATGTGCTTCAAAAATTAACTGATTTTGCGTCCTCACTTTCTGCTCTCCAAAATGCTACGAGGATAAATAAATAATGTGTGCTTGTTGTTTGAGGTACTTAGCCTGCAAAACCTTTTAATAACGATTTTTATCATATTCTCAGAGTACAATACCAATCTCAGCCCAGGTGAAGGGGGTCATCGGGAGTTTGGCCTCAAAGTGAAGGGGGTAAGATCCATCACTCCCCCTATCGCAACTATGTCTTAGTCCCTGTAAACTGAAACAAAGCCGTCAAAGGGAGAGGGAAGTTATTGTATTCAGTTGACATCAAGACACTGCATAATCAGTTCGGTTTTGCGCTGCTTATCTTTCACATAAAGTATGTTGTAGTTCTTCCAATTTGACGAATCCTTTAATGAGTATAGGTATCGTTTTCGTTCATGACCGGTCTTTAAACTTTTTTTGTCAACTTTGTTAAGAGCTCAAAAACGAGATCTTGTCGGTGCACAAGCGAAAAGCTAAACATTCTTATACGCCTAAATGAAACAGTTCACTTGGAAGTAAAGACAATCAAACTCGTGTATAGCAGTCATATGACATGTCAAAGGACGCCCTCACAGCTGGGTCTGTGCGCGTAATTAGTAAATTGTAACTAAAATCTACATTATGGGGGCTGTCTTGTTGCTAAAAGTCAGCTTCAGAAAATTCCATTCATGGAGCATTGTTTCTGGTAGTAGTTGCAAGAAGCTTGTTTATCTTGGTGCCACACTTAACCATGTATCCAGCAGTGAACGATGTCATCGGTGATTGCAGCAAGAAGATACAATCTAATCTCTTCCTTCGCAACACTTCTTTCGCAACACTCCCCAGGAGGAAAGACAAGTAACGGGAAAACAGAATAGATATTCGGGATGGATTAGCCAAACCAAAGGAAGCCATCATTTTCATCCCAATGATGAGGCGGCATATCGCGCGGTAACAGGCCGAGGCGTGAAGTTACATGTCTGTGCAGCCAACATTACCGTCACGCCTAATTCTGATTACGGTAGGCCAAAAGTGCCTTTTACGACCTATAATCCAGTTTTCGCATGGATTTATGGCGCAAAGCATGGGTCCTGGCGCGAAACTGCCATGAATCCATGCGAATACGATTGCGGGGTCCAGTTTCGAGGGGAATATCTCAGCCGTTAGAGCACTACCTGCGCTGCCAATTGGGTGGGGCAGTGCCTTAGTTAGGACTCCAAAAGTCCTTTTCACGTAAAATCCCCATAGGTCCAGATCTGCCTGGGCGCTGCCTTTAAGGCTACAAAATGATCAGAGAGCACGTGCGCGAGAGGGACGCAGACTGCGTCGCGGGCGCGAGCGGCCTTAATTAGTTCACAAAGCCCCGCCTTCCCGCCGCCAATCCAGTTGAATCAAAGGTCACAATCAGTGTCAACGACCTGCCCCCTTTTCCGTAGGCGCAATCGCCACGCCAAGGCTTCGCGCGCGTATGGCATTGTCTTTCGAGTGGCCTCATTGATCGGAGGTCCGCAGGCAAGGCCCTCGCGTTGGGCATGCGTACTTCCTACGCGAAGGGGAGTATCGTTTGTTCTCCAGCAAGGTTCCCATAGGTACCACGTCATCTCGCTGCCTTTCGCTCTTTTGACGTGCTCCGAGCAGTTCCGTTTTAATCTCAGAAGAACGTGTCAAAAAGAACGAAAAGCAGAGTCGCACCACGTACGCACGCTGGTTCACATGGGAACTTTTCTGGGCACACAGGATACATACTGTAGCATTTCGTATCGCACATAAGTAAAAGCACATAGAAGCCTAGTGACTTATTAGTAATTTTTGAAACTAAAAAAATTCAATTAGCAGAATCCATGTTCGACTATCCATGAATCTTGGCATAGTTTGAATCTTCTGATTAGTTTCTTTAGCAGTGTCCAAGATTGGTACAGATATTTATTCCACAGTATACAGACTGACGTTTCGGCAAACTCGCCTTCTTCAGAGTCTGAAAAGTCGAAAACACATAAGTGAACTATCCGATCAAACACCTTATCGACTACAGAAAAGAGCCAAACCCTCTAGATAAGCAACAGTATCAACCAAAACGCAAGATTAAGCCAGTGCTCACCTTAAAAGATGATAGATTTGGTGGGTGCAGACCACTTATGCCAAAAACTGTACTGCATTACTTATATATTAATCTAGTGACCCGGTCCTGACCTGACCTCATTATTCAAAAGCCACAAAGGCTCTGATAAGGTGACAGCTCGTTAGTAATGGCTAGGCACTCATCCTTCCGGTTGATTTTTGGATTTTGGGCGGCTATCCAAAACGCTTCGAGTGTCTTGCGCGCTAGGATTTCGGGTTCACGCGCCAGGATTCGAACCTGCACTCCCACCTCCGCGTCGTCATGGCTGAGCCTGCGATGCATGCCTAACGGAGTAGCTACATTGCCCTTGCTGAGACCATCTAAGTGTTCTTTGATGCGCGTGCATAGGGGGCGGCCTGTCTCGCCAATATACGTGTCTCCACATGTTGTGCACGTGATAAGGTAGACAACACCTGATACCATACAGTCTCCTTCCTTGCCAAACGGACAAACTACACAATGAGGAGTTGTACAGAGACGATCATACTCGCGGTTTCGTACCAGTTGCTGTTTAAGGCTTGCAGGAGGAATATCGACAATCCTTACTATGTCGTTGAGGTCTGCTTGATGAAGCACTTTGCGAACAGCCCTACTAAACTCTTCTGAGATGTATGGTAGACAGAATGAGATCTGATCTTCAGCTTCTGATCTAGGCGGACGATGAACCCGGGGTTTGTGAGGACGATGAGTCTCCGTGCTATATCCATTGGATCTTGCTACGGATCTAGCGAGTTCCAGCGAGTGCATCTTTTCTTCTCTATCAGAAGAGACCCCTGCAGCCGTTCTAAACATGTTCCCTATGATGGATGCTTTTATTCGTGCAGGATGTGCTGAAGTATGGTGTACTAGAATATTCTTGCTACTCGGCTTTCGGTACCATCTGGTCTTGAAACGTCTATCTGACAAGCATAGCTGCACATTGAGGAACGGCAGCCATCCATCTTTGGGTTTTTCCCTCGTCATTTTGATGTTCCTGTCCTGGGCATTCATGATATTGAAGCAAGAATCAAGTTCGGCCTGAGTGGGACACACGATACAGCAGTCGTCCACGTACCGACAGTAGAGGAGAGGCTTGCTTGCCAGTACCGGAGCTTCCACCTTGGACATGAAAACAATCGCTAAAGTAGGCGCCAGTCTTTGTCCCATAGCCAGTCCTCTTATTTGCCTGTAATAGTTGCCGCACCAACGAAAGATGGAGCAGTTGAGGCATTCCTTAACCAACGACAAGATGCCTCTGATGCTAAGACCGTAAAGATTAAGTGAAGACTGGTGTTCTAGAAGAAGTTCGAATGTCGCTTGCATCGCGGCGTCGTTGGAAACGTTGGTGTAGAGCGATTCCACATCGAAAGACTCCAAAACGCACCCTTGCCTTACACTTGTGCTGCGCAGGCGATCAAGAAACATTTTCGTGTTGGAGAGATGTGCGGGAACAAATCTGAGCAGTTGAGAAAGGATGCTGTTAAGAAACCACGAAATCCTATCCGTAGGACCTCCAACGCTGCTGATGATAGGCCTAACCTTAAAATCCTGCGGGTTATTGGACGTTAAACTATCTACGGACACCTTATGTGTCTTGATAAGAGTGTAGAGAACAGGACATATAGGCAGATCGGTCTTTAGACGTGTAGCCATAGCCCTAGGAATGCCTTCAGCTTTAGCCACCTCTAGCCATACCCTGTTTAAGCGGCGGTACTGCTTTCTGAAATCATTTGCTGCCACCGGCTCGTATACGGTAGTATCCTGTAGATGATGTTTCGCGATAGCCATGTCCAGATCACGAGAGAGAACTACAAACTCTCCTCCTTTGTCGCTGACCGACACCTTGATCTCTCCGGCAGCACAAAGGTCGCGAATTTCGCGCAGGCCGCGGCGTTGCAAAAGTGATAAATTACTATTTTGTCGTTTTGCGCGGAACTGGTTGAGAACTGAGAAGAGCCCGGTAGCAAATACTCGAAACTTTGCATCCACTGGTTGATTAGGCTCCTGCGGTTTATAAAATAAACGCGGAAAAGGTATAACTGGCCATGTTTTTCCCCAGCTGTTTCGCCGTCTCTTACGCTCTCACGCTCGTTGGCTCGCTGACGTATCTTTTCGTGAACATATTGCAGGCTGCCGACAATCCTACGCGATACCCGAGATCCTATTGATTGACTAGGTGCGAAACTAGGACCAAGGTCCAGTAATGATAACGCATTATCGGAAATGAGTGCATTGCCAATTACAGAGACCCGGAATCGACTAGGAGTATTAGTGAGAGTGGAAGCAGCACAGTTTTGACTTTCGTAACCACAACTGTTTGCACTAGCTGGCTCCTGTGTATGGTCTTTCTCTTGCTCAACTAAAGTTTTGAACTTTTTCTGCAATCTAGACTTAGCATTAGATCGGACATGATCACAGATGTGTTTCGACTCACCCACGATCTTCTTCCAAAGGCGATCAGACATATATCGTACACAACATTGCTCCTTATATAAACACTTAGACAATAATTTGTACATATGATCTTGCTTCGAACGAAGTGCCATACGTAGAAGTTGTTGCTCGATTTTCTTCACATGCTGACTTCCTTTGGGTAGCCCGCATTCTTCGTGGATGCGCTTCTTTGAGATGAAATTCGGCATCACATGTTCTTGTAAGCAGCGGCGTAGAAAGTGGATGGCTGCCTCTCCGAGACAATCTTTTGTCTCAAAGAGAGAATTTCTTTTACGAGTCGAAACAGAGTTGCTGGTACATCGTTCATCAGAATCCATGTTCGACTATCCATGAATCTTGGCATAGTTTGAATCTTCTGATTAGTTTCTTTAGCAGTGTCCAAGATTGGTACAGATATTTATTCCACAGTATACAGACTGACGTTTCGGCAAACTCGCCTTCTTCAGAGTCTGAAAAGTCGAAAACACATAAGTGAACTATCCGATCAAACACCTTATCGACTACAGAAAAGAGCCCAACCCTCTAGATAAGCAACAGTATCAACCAAAACGCAAGATTAAGCCAGTGCTCACCTTAAAAGATGATAGATTTGGTGGGTGCAGACCACTTATGCCAAAAACTGTACTGCATTACTTATATATTAATCTAGTGACCCGGTCCTGACCTGACCTCATTATTCAAAAGCCACAAAGGCTCTGATAAGGTGACAGCTCGTTAGTAATGGCTAGGCACTCATCCTTCCGGTTGATTTTTGGATTTTGGGCGGCTATCCAAAACGCTTCGAGTGTCTTGCGCGCTAGGATTTCGGGTTCACGCGCCAGGATTCGAACCTGCACTCCCACCTCCGCGTCATGGCTGAGCCTGCGATGCATGCCTAACGGAGTAGCTACATTGCCCTTGCTGAGACCATCTAAGTGTTCTTTGATGCGCGTGCATAGGGGGCGGCCTGTCTCGCCAATATACGTGTCTCCACATGTTGTGCACGTGATAAGGTAGACAACACCTGATACCATACAGTCTCCTTCCTTGCCAAACGGACAAACTACACAATGAGGAGTTGTACAGAGACGATCATACTCGCGGTTTCGTACCAGTTGCTGTTTAAGGCTTGCAGGAGGAATATCGACAATCCTTACTATGTCGTTGAGGTCTGCTTGATGAAGCACTTTGCGAACAGCCCTACTAAACTCTTCTGAGATGTATGGTAGACAGAATGAGATCTGATCTTCAGCTTCTGATCTAGGCGGACGATGAACCCGGGGTTTGTGAGGACGATGAGTCTCCGTGCTATATCCATTGGATCTTGCTACGGATCTAGCGAGTTCCAGCGAGTGCATCTTTTCTTCTCTATCAGAAGAGACCCCTGCAGCCGTTCTAAACATGTTCCCTATGATGGATGCTTTTATTCGTGCAGGATGTGCTGAAGTATGGTGTACTAGAATATTCTTGCTACTCGGCTTTCGGTACCATCTGGTCTTGAAACGTCTATCTGACAAGCATAGCTGCACATTGAGGAACGGCAGCCATCCATCTTTGGGTTTTTCCCTCGTCATTTTGATGTTCCTGTCCTGGGCATTCATGATATTGAAGCAAGAATCAAGTTCGGCCTGAGTGGGACACACGATACAGCAGTCGTCCACGTACCGACAGTAGAGGAGAGGCTTGCTTGCCAGTACCGGAGCTTCCACCTTGGACATGAAAACAATCGCTAAAGTAGGCGCCAGTCTTTGTCCCATAGCCAGTCCTCTTATTTGCCTGTAATAGTTGCCGCACCAACGAAAGATGGAGCAGTTGAGGCATTCCTTAACCAATGACAAGATGCCTCTGATGCTAAGACCGTAAAGATTAAGTGAAGACTGGTGTTCTAGAAGAAGTTCGAATGTCGCTTGCATCGCGGCGTCGTTGGAAACGTTGGTATAGAGCGATTCCACATCGAAAGACTCCAAAACGCACCCTTGCCTTACACTTGTGCTGCGCAGGCGATCAAGAAACATTTTCGTGTTGGAGAGATGTGCGGGAACAAATCTGAGCAGTTGAGAAAGGATGCTGTTAAGAAACCACGAAATCCTATCCGTAGGACCTCCAACGCTGCTGATGATAGGCCTAACCTTAAAATCCTGCGGGTTATTGGACGTTAAACTATCTACGGACACCAGTACTCTGCGTTGATACCACTGCTT
>CATQJL010000316.1:87467722-87683355 GCA_958299035.1 Cylicocyclus nassatus | reverse complement strand
CCAACTATGGCGGCGAGCTTTGGCGGCGAGGTCTTTGTAGTATGATGCCACGCCGCCAAGAATTGGAAATACAGATCCGTCTTTGACATAATGATGAGCAAAAACACGCGGCTAAGTTACTTCATATATAATTTATATAATCCATACTCAAAAGGTGAGCTAAAAAGGCATTAAGTGTCTAATTTTGCAACTTCTAAATATCACTCCTTACAATACTGCTCATGTATTGCTCATTACCGCTCATTTATTGCTCATTTCTCTACAAAGGCGTTTAGCATAGCAGATTTGAAAGGCAGATTTGAAGCCAGCGATCCATACTGCATTCAATAGTACGCAACTTGTTTGGATTGCCACTTCGACTTTTGGCCATTTCGTTATTAGCTATTCTTCTCAGTGAAAGTGAACTAATCAGCAGGCTTGAGAGTCATAGACTTCTACCTCAACGGAGTCTCATCACCAATACTGCGTTCCGAATGAACGCTGTGGAACTAGGTTTCCTGTTCTTCTGCCATTTTCAAATCATTTCACATTCGAACATAAAAAATGCACTCTAAATTGGAATCATTTTTTGTAACCTTCAGCCAGTAGTAAAAGAATCTTATGAAAATGATGCAAAGGCAAATTCAAGGTGAATTTTTGCGACGAGAAACCTCTCTAGATTTAATGGAGCACATGCACGACATGTTCTGTCAAGATACGCTACGATTACGAGCAACACTCGGTCTAACTGTTTACAGTTGTTTCGCCCTTTTGATGGATGATTTAGTGGATGACGATCTTACAGTAATTTTTGTTGCCGATACCATCGGTCGTGCACTATCTGCTGTGTGCTTAGCATTTTCGCTGTTTGTGTTCACATTCTTCAGGTATGTTCAACTGATTCAATCATCGCAAAATATTGCAAAACACATTTTAGATCTCTCAACAGTGTACGAAATACTATTCATTGCAACCTGTGCTTCAGTCTGCTTGTTTACAATCTTTTGACTTTGATTGGTACGGAATACGACAATTTTATCGAGCAGTTGCGTGAACTGGGGAGGAGGGGAGCTGGATCCCCAGGGGGACGATCCCCTCTACTGAACCCTGCTATGACAGAGAGGAGGGAAGCGATCCCTTCCCCTGCACTTACAGCAGGGATGGTATGATAGCGGTAGTTCTTTCTACCTCACGGCTACCACAAGAACTTGCCGAAAGTTATTTTTGGTCAATTCTTGTGTACTAGAATGACCTTTAGAACAGAATGCACAAAATGCATGCATGAATCTAACTCAAAAACGCAGGGGAAGGGGATCGACATCCCCTACAACGGAGTAGGGGTTCGACAATGTAAGTCATGTCAGAAAAGTGAATTTATTCTGGTTTCAATCAGTCATTACAAAAGCGTTTCGTTCAATTCGACAAAGAAGTTTCTTTGAAAGCCAGTTTCCTCTCTCAGCGACTTGTAGTTTGCAATTTTACCTCTCTCTTCTATTTTCGCTTCTAGCGAAGAGACCCGAGCATATATCTGCCAATTTCGAACATCTGAAGGGGATTTTGGTCATTCCCGAGATTTTCGCAGTTTTTATATGAAAGATAGTTTTGTCCATGTAGGCTGATCAAACACATTGTAACTATAATATCATATGTTATGTTGCCCTTATCTTGACATCCTGACATAAACTGCTTCGAAAAAAGCAGAAATTAGCAGATTTGTCTATTTCTGAGTGGAGATCCCCTCCCCAGTGTTCCCCTCGTGCATAGTAGGGATGACCGTTGGGGATCATTCCCCTGAGGTAATGGAAGATATATCGCTAACAGCTGCAGCCTTCGTGGAAAGCTGAAACGATTTGCGGCTTCTGTTATGTGTTAAAATACTGCTCCGAGTGTTCGCGCGGCATCCCCCCCCCCTTTTCGGCAGCATAATGTCTTCTACCCATTCCTCTGCAAAGACATCTTGACTTCTATTGTTTGAAATCTTTACGCTGAAATGAGGCAGCATGAACGAAAGTGGGTAGCATCTTTCAAAGCAGGAACATAATGGGAGTAGAAAAGATCATTCTTGGTGCGTCGAGCACAGTCACGGCATACGCGCATTTCGCAACGCTAAATTATTGAAATTGAGGAGATAAGATGAGTTGCAGTCAAAAAATGAAAATAAAGAAGTGTTTTTCATGGAAAATCTGAAAGCAAGGTGATCTCCCCGCTCGATCCCCTCTTGTGCATAAGGGGGTTCGCTTCCCCTCCCCACAGGGGATCCCTTCGCCGATATTGTCTGCGCGCATACGGGGGTTTGCCTGGGGAGGGGAGGGGAACCCCAGCGGGGATCTTTCCAATAGTAAAACGCACATCCCCTCCCCGCGGGGATGTACGTGTATACTGCCTTAGCTTGACAACAAACCTGTCCTTTTGGATAAATTTTCTCTTTATACGTAGGGGACCTCACTTAGACATGTGCAGATTGTAGTGGAAACCCGCGCACGTTTGACTCTTGAAAGCAGGGTTCGCAAAATTCGCAATGCGCGTTTTCTTTACTCCTTGGCCTTCTGGACCAAGGAGAGAAAACGCGATTAGACCAGAGCTGTGATTGAAAAATCAAAAAAAAGCTTTTTATGGCGTTCTTCGGCCTTGGAGATTGCTGAGGAGGCTGGAGCGGCGATTTCTACCAAAAACAGGAGTTGCTGCAGGAGCCTGGGTGTATGCCCTTCTGAACCGCCCCTTCTAGCGCTAATTACTCTGCCCGGGGCGGCGCTATAATCAGCCTTTTTTATAATCTAGCAGACTTTCAAATATTTCTGAGCATTCCAAAGCAAGCGAGGCACACGAATAATGATAGGCCGATCTTTGAATTTAAAGATAAAAAGTTGGAAAAGTTGCATGTTTTTTTGAATTTCGTGATTTCCCCGCCCTTCCCAGTTTACAAAGCACCATGAAGGCTGCTGCACGTGTAAGCTGAAGAATTTACTTAAGTCGCCCACTTATAACATTCGAGTCTCATAGGAAAGTCGAAATCTTGTTTGATTCTTTTATCATGAGAATCAATGCCTTTGCCGTCTAATTCAAACGTTCTAACGACAGCATAGCTCTCGCCTACCCAAGCGCTGCGGTAGCGCCGACCAATCAGAGGCTAGCAGTAGTTAGGCTGCTAATGCTAACGGTTCAGAAGGGCCGTCTTCCCAGGAGACTGCAACACATCTGTTTTGGCAGCGGTTGGCTGATTGGCCCAGGTAGCCAATCGCGACTTGGCTGCGGGAATCTTCACTCCAGCCTCCATAGCAATTTCCGGCTAGGGAACGCCATAAAAAGTGTTTTTTTTACTTTTCAAGCACAGCTCTGTCTAAACGCATCTAGAAAGCCAAGGAGGAACAGAAAGCACGCAGTTGCACTTTTCCCGAGTTACTGCCTATACCAGAGAGACTAGGAGAAATCTACGCCGAAAGCGGTATGATTCGAGGTTTGAGGTCTTCGACATCTTTGAAGCAAAAATGAAGCAGCAATCTGAATTAAATATTTCTGCTGAGCATATCACAGATAGAAGCGGTAGAAGACTACTCAAGTTTTGATTTTCGTGAGTTTGGCTGTTATAACCTATAAGCAATAGTTGAAGTCTGTATCGTAGCTTCTATTACCTGCCATTCC
The DNA here is from genome assembly GCA_958299035.1 of Cylicocyclus nassatus. Taxonomy (NCBI): domain Eukaryota; kingdom Metazoa; phylum Nematoda; class Chromadorea; order Rhabditida; family Strongylidae; genus Cylicocyclus; species Cylicocyclus nassatus. Next base: position 87,679,737 of record CATQJL010000316.1, on the reverse strand, counting down.
TAAGTATGCAAAGCTTGTGCTGATTGAGCCTTTCTATAAAAAGTTATATTGACTTATGAGTCAGTATCTTCACACGAATGCGGAGAGCCAACCGCGGATCACAGAATCATAGAATCACAGAATCACAGACAGCTAATGCGCGTGATAGTTATAATGAAAACAAGGTTTGTTTCACAGACATTCTTTGTAATACGTTTATGTATTTGATGTATATGTTTATGTACTCGTATATTAGCTAGCGGTTAGAGATGATTACTGTCCTTATTTGCTTGTCATTAGTTTAGCCTTTTTTCTGCACCACTCATTGCACGATAGGTTCTCCGCACTACGCCATCACTAAGTAGTTATAATTTGCCTTAACAGCTAGTTACCCTGTACTGCCACTTAGAGTAGTTGTAAGATCTAGTTTAGCACGTTTGCGCATTTTGTTACTTGTTAATCTTAATAAAGGTTCAATTGGCCCAAATTTGAGAGCCAAGAGTCGAAATTGCTGTTTTGTAATAATCGCTTGATTGTTTTATTTTTCGTAGAAATGTACATTAACACGAATCTTGTCTAGTTAGAAGGGCAACTAATAAAACCTATAATACTGGCTTCTCGGTTTTTTTGCCAATTTCAAACTTTTACGACCAAACTAAAAAGTTATTTTCTTGTAACGCTTCTACATGAAATGTAGGCTCAGCAGAAAGCCGCTAAGTCACTTTCTTCCTCGCTTCCTCTCAAAAAATATATAAAATTGATTGAGAAAATTAGAAGCTAAAATTTTCCGAAAATGGTGCGGCGATACTTTCGTTGCAACCAACTAGTATCTTCCCAAGCTTTGTCCGAGCGTATCATGTTGTTTGTAACCATTTGCTTAAATGCGTGGTTTTTTGAGGATTAATTCCCATTGAGAATCGTGTATATTGTACAATAGTGGTGATGCTGGACCCTTACTCTGATATAGCAGTGTTCTGCTGGATGCTGATAGAAGGCTATCAGCTGTACTTGTCGTTGGTCCAAGTGAGTTACGACAAGCACTTTACTTGTCGGATATCTCATTTTCAGGTGTTTGATTCCAACATAACACGTATCTTACCATACTATTTATTTTCGTATGGTTTTCCAGCCGTCGTTGTAGGTGTGATATTCAGTTGGGAGGGCTATGAACATGCTCAAGAGTAAATCATCATTTATTTTATCGATCTTTGAACATTGCAATCATTCTATGTTTAGCTGCTCTCGGGAGAACGTGTCAACAGAAGCATATATGGCTCTCTTGGTACCAGTTTTTATAATTGCTTTGGTATTGAGATTTGTTCTTTGCACATCACTATCAGTATACTCATTTTCCTTTGCTGCAGGCAAATGTAATCATCCTTGTTATTGCACTGAGAGTGCTTTCAGCGTTAAATACTCGTGAACGTAGCAGGAAAGACAAAATGTTCCGGTGGCTAAAGGTGTGCTATATTCATCTTAATTAAATTTGCTCCTAGTTTATTATAGAGATCTGCCACACTATTGTGCCTATTAGGTGTCACACACTTATTCTATTTCTTGTGGATACTTTACACCCCCTTCTGGGAGGTGTTTGCTTGGATGAATGTTGTCTTCAATAGCTTACAGGTGAGTTGACTATTTAACCTGGTTTACGCATAAAATAAGGAAACTTGCCGCCTGTTAAATAAAATCACAGTGTTCCGTCCGCACAGTATTGCACGTTTTAGGAAACTACACTCCGATATTCTAAAAGAGTGCGAACTATAATTATATGTTCCTATATTCCTATATGTTCCTTTACCTCAATCCGCAGCCGTTTGGTATGAGGTGCATATCGTTCAGCAAGATTTGAATGCTGATTTAATTCTGAGCCGTTCACAGGTGCTAAAAGTTGCCAATTCGCGTTTGTGGCATTGTACAATGCTTAAGTCCTGCCATTATAGGCGAAATAATGCTTTGAAAATGGAGAACGAACTTTTTTGCATATTAAGCGCCATTTGCAGGCATTCACAGTCGTCTTTGACGTATTTAACCTCTAAAAAAGCATTTTCTGGCAGCGTTTGCTTGCTGCTTGTTGAAGTTCTGTTTTTCACCCAATGGGAATAACGTGAGATTAGTGCAGACTATGCTGCCTGCCTGCAGAACTTCGGGCATGTATCGAACTCATAAATGAAATGCAAAAAGTTTGCTCTCAGCCGTATTCCAGCCACCAAACGCTTGTCTTTAATCCCTTTGATGCGAGTTGACACTGTGTAAAAAGAATATTGTGCAGTTTTTTGTTTATTCTGCTATCTTTCAATATTTTCACTTGCTCAGAATTGCTCAACTCAAGTAGTTTCCTTCAATTACTTGTATCTCTAACATTTTCTTTCAATAGCAAACTAAGTGACCGTTACAAAAAAAGGTACACTCTGTACGTTAAACCCATTCCAAAATCTTGATACAGCAAAAAAGTTATGCTTTTTTAATAATGGTGCGACAAAACTTTCGGTTCAATTCATATTAGTTGGTTCAGAAGTACGCGTTGTTTTCCAAACTTACCATAAAAACATGTGGAATAAGCTTTTCTTCCTCTTTTAGGGCCGCAAGCATTAACATCCCCGCTGGGGATGGGTTCGCAGCTTGAAAAACTATCATAAAGCTCCAGATATCTGGATTTCACGCTGTCTACCTATCAGTAAGTATTCCCACCATCCTCCACTATGAACATGTTGAACAAAAGCGAGAAGCTGCATAAGCCGTATTTTTTAGCTTTTAATGTGATCCCCTAATGATCCCCGGGGGACCGTTTACTTTCTGAAGCCAGTTTTTCTTTCTTTAAAGTCAATAAAAACGTTCCAAAGTTGTATTGCATATTTAGACCATGCTAAGCATGTTGTTGATGAAAACAAATGATGTTTTGGAATCATGAAATTTGCGATGAACCACAGGTGGAAATTTGGGGTTTATCGGAAATTTCGATATTTCAGAAACTCATCGGTTTCGGTGGGCGGTACTTACGGAAGTAGGAAAGCACGAAGTTAGGAGCGAGCTTGACCGTAAAGAATTCTGGGGGCGTGGTCTCGCTGGATGCGCATTCGCAGCTGTGTACAGACACACAGTGCTGGCGTTCGTTCCAAAAGCTCAGCCTCAAGGAGAAAAGGATATCGAACACTTTTCCGTTGTATGTAGCAAAATGTGCAATGATGCTAATACTTCAGCCCCAACCACTGCTTACGCTTTTCTTGTTGCATTGCATCATGCGCATCCAAAGCTCCGCAAATACTTTTGTTTTTTGCCTTTTCAAATTATTTCAAACTCATTTGTGTTAATTCCTATTTCTACCACTTTTGGGGAACTGAAGCCTTTTGATCTGGCATACAAATAGTCAGCAATCTAACTTACTTATACGCCTTTCTTACAAAATCATTTTGTTTACAAAATTTGGCCAGATTTTTGGTGGGCTGTGCCGTTGACGCATTTTTCCTTCATCGTAACAAAGGAACATCTATTTTTGATGATTAGGTCTTAAATGAATGTTCCTAGGAATAGCCTGTTTCTGATCAAGACTTTGAGTCAAGGATTTTTGATAAAACTTGACGCAAATTATCACAACTATGGTTCATGGTGCTCACAATAGTCCCAAAACTTATCTTATTAGCAAGAACACATGATGCTTCTGTTTATTGGCCTCACAGACAACTCCATAAGCCACTTGATTCTGCTCCTCATGTCAATTTAATAAAAGGTGAAGCTTTTTGATATAATATAATACTCATAAACCAGCACAGCTTCATACTGCAATTCTGGTACACGATTATCTCGCAATCAAACTTTTGTAACTTTTACTGAGCTGTGCTGTTGTTGAGCATTTTTTCCACCAAACACGCCGCCACTGGATCGTATTACAAACTTTTTTGCTAAAAAATCCTTGTCAGACCATATACATGTTTGATTTTAGTAGAGTTAAACGCACTTCGATTGATGTATAAGTGTATAAGGCTCCTCAAAAACGTTGAGAAAATGGCGAACTGCTGTTAACTGATCCTTGGAATAGCGCCAAAATAAACGGTCAATCACGATGGCTCTGACTCATGGCGCTTGCTCTTCATAGTAACATTGGGACTGAGTCAGCCAATTTACATGTCTAGACCGTTGATCACGCCAAGAGCTGACTCATCATAGTTGATCTTTGCAAACCGAGCCACATGCATGCTCTGAACATCACCACAACAGGATGGTCATACATCAGGGGTCAAGACGGCTGCGATTTTCTGGGATGACTCTAGTGGCGTTTATTTGACATATTATTCAAGTAAGATGCAAGAAAATTTTGTACAAGTAGCCTTCGCAATTTGAGAAGCTGTCAAAACGAGAGATAAAACGGTTCTCACTTTATCCTTTGCTGTTTTAACTAAAATATCAAAGCAAATGCTAATTGCACAGATTCGCCTTTAAGATTGAGAGCATTTATGACAAGTTTCGGTCAAACTGAAAAGCTAAAAAATTTTCAGGACACATCCTCAAAACAAAGAATACTTCTATTTGTTTTCATTGTCTTCATTAAAAAAATTTGATGCTCGGGTGCATTTACAGGTGAATGTTAATTTTTACTATAAATAAAAGTGGCGAGCAAGCACTGGTATTGGTATTATTGGACGGCTGAACGAATTTTATGGCGGGACATTTCAGAGGATATTTTCGCAACAATCTGCAAGAGACTTGCTGAGAATATCCATTTACTCAGATAACCGCGGGGGGCAGGCGGTCCACAAACTCACGCTTTTTTGCAGGCGCTCATCAGAATTTTGAGAAGTGGCCAAACCTTCAGCGGGCGGTACTTCCTTTACTGTCGCATGTTCTGCAAGCGGGAAGCAATACAGAGTTTTCTCCAGGCGCTCGTCAAATAATTTCTCTCAGCGAGCGATGGCCATTAATCCAGCGAGCACTCGGACTATTTCTACGATGTTTCGGGCGTACGCCGAGCAAATGTAAGACTCTATATGGCAGAGGCGTCATCGATGGTTTAATTACCCGAGTTTGGGGTACCTTCTCTCGGCGGAAGGTACCTGTTGGCTGTGCGGTCCTACAAAGGACCATGCGGCTCGCGAATATTTTGCATATTCTCGCGGAAAGTCCGCGAGAATGCGGCCACTGCGCCGCCACTAATTTGTGAAAAGGCCCATTATTCTTCGAGTGCTCGTCCAAGAATCGTCCAACATTCTTTTGAAAATCTGCAAGCGGACCGCGATAAATCTGCGGACTATTTTTTCCGGTGCCTGCTTGCCCAGAAATTGCATGGCCGCCTATCCCCGGCGATTATCTGAATTGGTCCCGCGGTACATGAACAGTTTGTAGGGTTAGTCACTTTCACACAAAACATTTCTCGCAACAATTTTTCTTACAGATCGAAGATATTTGACATTCTATTTTTTGCTTCGAGCATGAAAATCGAAGACATTGGAAATATTCTACCTTTGCGCCTTAAACTCTGCCGCTTCAAAGCTTTGGTCTCGCGGGAAAAATTGCCTGAATACTTTGTAGGATCGGTCACTCTAACACAAATCTTTCGCTTTGATTTTTTAGACGAAAATCGAAGACATTAAAAAGTTCCACTTCTGCCGCGAGAACATTGCCGCTTGCAAACTTTGGTCCTGCGGGTACTTGGATAGTTTGTAGAGTTAGTAACTTTTAGACAAAAGATTTCTTGCAAAAATTTTTCCTACAGATCGAAGATATTTGACGGTCTATTTTAAGTTGGCTAATAAATGGGTTCGGTCGCTTTTGCGGCTCTTACAAATGCTGCAGACAAAGATGTGCCCAGTATTTGAAATTTCTGGAAAAAGCACTTTAATGGAAATTGGAATATGACTTTTGTTTAAGTTTTAAGAATTATATCCTACAGAGAGAAATTTGCAATGAAGTCAGAAACCTCAATCTTTTTATAATGCAGAAATATGAGGAAACTTTTTTTTCGGTGAAAAAGTAGCAGATCGCAATTTTCATTGTTACCTACTAAATAGGGGAAACTCCTCTTTATCCACATACTAAACTGCTGTCCTCTATATCCATTGCAGCATGATGACGAAGCTTAGGAATTTAAAGAAGTGAGCTATTGGAAATTTAGTCATGTTGAGGCAGAGCTGCCGTTACTAATTGTAAATCCCGAGCATTGGATATTAGGTAGAGGAGGCTTCAAACTGTTTTCCCATAAAGAATAGTGGAAAGAAAACAACAGGAATTTTTTTCATAAAGATTTGCATGCCAAAACAAACTTATTTTTCAACCATCCAATATTTTCTGCCCGAGTATAAAAATCGAAGACAAAGATCTATTAGGTTGTCAAGAAAATTTTAATTTGCTTGCTTTAACAAAGCAAACAGACTCAACCCAACAAAGGGTAAGGGATATTTTTGATAGAGCAAGGCAAGCTCTACAAGATGGCTTTTATTAGGTTGTCCCGAAAGTTTTGTCCGTTTTTTCAACCTATCATAAAAATACGTGGAACAAAGATAGGGAAACGCTCTAAGCATTAACCAACGCAACTTTTTCTCCTCTTTCTAACTGTCATGCTTCCATGCCGATTACTCTTTTGTTCACTGAGATAAACGCCGAAATTTCGAACCCTTGGTTTTTACTATGTCCAAGTTTGACAATTTTTCGCAATCTTCAATTTCAACTTTTGGAAGACCTTTGATAGCCCTCAGATAGAGTAAGCAAAGGGCAATGCAATGCAATTATTTAGCATATCTAGCTGGCTTTTCAATATTTTTAAAGATAATTTTTTTCAAATGTCTTCACTTTTGCGAAGTTCTAAAATACAGAAGCGCCTCGAACACTAACAAATCATCGGATTTTGAAGCTTTCAGAAACCGATTACGATTGTTCACTACTTTTACGAGGCAAATGAGCGTTTATCGCTTCGAAATATAAGATTTTGCATTTTACGTGTACACGCTGGGGTGGGGTCAAATTCAAGAATTATGAAAATTTTATCGCCGAAGACCCCACAAATTGGAGAGAAAATACACTCACTGGAAAGAGGAGGAAAAGCTGCATCGAATAACACCTTAGTTGTGCGCCGTTTCATGATCTCTGGCTTTTGGCATCACCAAAAATGGAATTTGATAGCATCAGAAAAATAATTCTGAAAAATTTTCAAGGCTGCCTATAGATACCGCAAAATTGCGTTACATTGTCCTTTGTTTGCTCTATCTAAATGTTGCCAAAGCTTTTCCGAAAGTCAAAAATAAAGATTGTGAAAAATTGCCAAACTTGGGCATAGTAAAAACCATGGGTTCGAAATTTCGGCGTTTATCTCAGTGAACAAAAGCGTAATCGGCATGGAAGCATGGCAGTTTGAAAGAGAAGGAAAAGTTGCGTCGGACAGTGTTTAGAGCGTTTCCCTACCTTCGTTCCACGCGTTTTTATGATAGGTTGAAAAAACGGACAAAACTTTCGGGACAACCTAATATAATAATGCGCGAAGCTCGATCCATGAAAACTTCGAACTCAAAATCTAAAGCTTTCCAAATGCCCAAAAAATCGAAAAAATCAGATTTTTGTCCAAATAATTTGTACGGATCTTCCAGTCACATACATCAATACTTCTGATATCAAGACACCCATATGTGCAGTTGCTGTATTTTTTCCTGACTAGATACAGAGAAAACGAAAATTTATGATTTTCTCAAATCAAAAATGAGCCGTTCTTGCATGTGTAGTTCTATATTACAAGCCTAGGTAAGTGTAACTGTAGATTCTCAGCTCATTCCGAGCCGTACTTTTCAGAATTACTGAATTCAGCTCTCTACTTTTCAGTTTCAGTACTAAAATCGGCATTTCTCGAAAACTACTGCTCGGAATGGGTTGAAAATCTACGGTTACGCTAACATATTGTTTTTTCTTCGAAAGCATTGAATTAAAGAAATATGAAATAACTAAAGTTGCTATGCGACAAATGGGGGCTGGAACAAAATCTGAGGGGCGCGTGAGGCGCTCAGCGTCACATCTGGAGAGAAGCTTCGAGAACTCCTCTTTGCTTGAAACTCGAGGGAGGAGGAGAAGGAGGAGGAGGAGAGGGGAAGACTGAGAAGGGAACTGAGGGGTGTTTTTAAGAGAGCTTGGCCTAATTCTGGCAGGAAGGTCTCTAAGCTCGAAACTTTGCATTCATGACAATTATCGAACCTTTTTGAAAAATAAACATAAAAAACAACAAAAATAAACACTATCCTTGTTCCCCGAATTCCATTGTGCAAACCCTTTTCTCGCAAAAAAAAGACAATTTCTACAAGCACGCTCAGTGAAATATCTTTCGCAGTATTTCATGAATTTTTTCAAATGGTTCGAAGGAATCCTATTTATCCGTTCAAAGCTGCAAATTGCACATTTCGATCTCGCTGGACTTTGGCTCTGTGATTTTTGAATTGATTAGCACTGCAAAGACTAATCTTCGCAGGAGCATTCAATAAATTTGTTGGAAAGTCTCCCTCCTCCCCCTCCCCCGCCCACGTGCATTTGTATTAGGTAAATCTTGATTTTAAATCTAGCAGTGAGCACAGTTTGATCTGGCATAATGACGTCCCAATAACGAGGAAGGATACGTTACAGTTGCAAAAACCATTTTAGCCGGCAGTTTTCAGAAAAATGTCTTAAGCTTTCTTCAAGTTTTCTGTGCCACACAGGTTTGTTAAGAAAGAAATGCCAGGTTTTAAAAAACGAAAACATACGAGATATGTAAAATTAGCTTTTAAAAGAATTTACATTTCAAGTCTAAACCTATATAAAAAGCGATGTGCAAGCTTCAGTATTCTGTTACTGCTTAGCGCTTTCCAAGGTTGAGAGGCACATCATCATAAGTTGAGACTGAGTTTCGGCTTGGATCAGATGTGTTAAATAATATATTTGTGGGGATTTCAAATAAAAAAAATAAGAAGTGCTCTTGCTAAGATGTTTTTGCAGTGAGAACAACAAAGGTTGAATCAAAGCTATTCACTCATTACTTGCTCGTTTCTTTGAAAGTACGGTATTGTGGCACCTCTCAAACTGCTCTTTTATCATATTAGGTAAACGAAAACGTCAAGTTGTTAGATCCATTTGTTAAATCCATAGTCGTAAAAATTCAACATTGAATGTATCTGCCTCATCCCACTCACTAGCGACCCGTAGGGTCGTTAGTTTTAAGTATAAGTCATTCGAAATAAATGTTAGTAAAGACTTTCATCTATCAAGAATAATGACATATCAAAATAAGGGGGGGAAGGAGACAGGTTGTAGGATTACGGTTCACATCCATGTTTCTTTTTTCACTACTTAATCTGTAGGATGCTTTATGCCAGCCACCTCGCAGGCAAACCTAATCCCTCTCAACGTGTCTTGACATGTGAGATTTCATTGTGGGATTCATTAATTCATGGCCTCAAATCAAAAAAAGGGCTCCTTGTCAAATGGTCTAGTGGTCGGCTAAAACGCCGAGCATCTGAAGTCAAGCCGCAGCTCCGTCGAGTGTTCTGCGATAATGCGTAAGGCGGCTTCTCAACATCTATAGCGCCTCCTCAAGTAGCAAAACGAGACTCTGAGTTTGAGAAGTGAAACTAGCAGTTAACTTGCTTTGAGTCTAACTTTCAAAGCGAAACTCAGAGTTGAGGCGCAGCTTTCATCGGAGATTCAACCTAGTTATCACCGGTCTAAAATTGAGCTTCACACTTCCGATGGAATATGGTTTGTGCGGAGACGATTGGTAGCTATTTTTAAAACTTGCTTTGCTCTGCCGAATAATGATGAAATAATGATAATGATAATAATCCAAGTTGCATTAAATAAAGGAGAGAGTTAAGAAGGCGATATGGCAAAATTAAAAAAGAATTATGAGAGAATGTAGCGGTTGCAAAGCAGAAAGAGGCATTTTCTACAGAGCTGTCCAAATCTTGATTCCGATATAATATAAAAGTTTCAAAGTTATCTATACATTTACTTAAAACGATTTGGCCTCAAAATCTAAGAATCGAAGTCTGATGAGGCTTTTTGTCATTGACGAATTTTGAGGATTATCAGCGCATTCTGTGATTTTCGAAGGCGCCAGCTTTCGATTTTTTTTTACTCAGCAATTTTTTTCCCTCGAGCTTGGAATTCAGCATCTGCCAGCACTTTATCGGCAATTTCCACTCCATTTGATTTGAGTTGTGCGCGGCTTCATCTTTCTTTCAATACCGTAAACCCTCGCTCTTACCAGTTTGAAGAAATACATCCCTTTTATGTCGTTATTCGTTATATGTCGTTATTTGAATACAAATAATTTGTACATATTTGTTTACCCTGTAGTGAAGTTCAAGCAAAAAGGATGTGTACGCGTTTGTTCCGAACCATTTATTCAGTCTCCCCGGGACTTAAGAAAAAACTCTTGAGTTCCTCGAAACTGTTTAAATGTTACGTACCAACATTTTATAGAAGCAAGGCAGCCTATAACATTCTTTAGAGCATCACAAATGCCCTCAGCAATGAGTTAAAAATTGCTTCTTAAACTGCTCTCGTACGAATTAAGCCAGGAGAGAGCCGAAATGGTGGCGAAAAGTATCCCTCTGCTACAATCAATCAAATTCCGGAAACCCTGATACTCGTCTCTTTAAGCAACTAATACGTTCACCTTACAAAGTGAAAAATACCAGCGTAAGTTGGCTATTGAAGGAGATATGTAGATCCTAGGCGCGTCTCTAAACTTTGTTTCCAAATCTTCTTCCCTTTTGCACAGAACAACTCCCCAAAAAAGTTATGAGCGTTTGAATGTCCAAATTCATCAAGCATTAGGATGAAAGATCAAAGGATTCGTCTTCACCTCTGCGGGCCTGCACCGAACCACTACATCATAGATAGGCTATGAATGCGTGCAAGCCTATCGCAGTGACTTGCGTGTGCCAGCCGATTACCAAGTAAGCGTTTTTGTCCCCCTGAATTACTCTGGTACCAACTGCCTGCCCCCGGAGGGTGGAGGGCTTGGTTGGCCCTGGAGCGGAGATCGTACCTTGATCCGATCTGCTCATGGCGGCGCCTCGTACCACTAGGCGCCCATCTTGTCATTAAGAGGCTCAAAATTAGGAAAAAGCTCTCAGAAATAATTTGCGGATTTCCACAGGCTATATTCCTTCCTTGTAATCAATATACTCAATACAAAATTGATTACCCACTCTTAGGGCCGCATGCACTAACATCCCTGCGGCGAGGGGAGCGACGTCCCCAATGATGAAAAAGTCGCAGCGGCGTCCGCACGCGGTCCCTTCATAACGGGGGACGCCGCTCCCCTCGCCGCAGAAATGTTAGTGCATACGGGCCTTAGATGTCTTACAAGGGAAGTACCCCGAGTGGCCGTGGCCTTTTAATATGAGAGGCATATCGTCTGAAGCAGCTTCGAACGCTGATTTCAAATCTGCTTTCCATTTTTGCGGAACGTTCTTCTGAAGAGAGTTATGGAAGCCTACCCTATTTTGGAGGCGCTCCTTGAGTTTGAGAGCGCTGCTATGTGCGTTGGTGGTGCAGTGGTGTAATGGTTAGTTGTTGGCATTGAAGGCGAAAGATCACTGGTTCGAATCCGATGCAGAGCGAACCGTTTTGCATTATTGTGAGTTTAAAAAGCACTCTAATTCGTCTGCAGACACTGTTGTAGGCACTATTGTGGGCAAATGTGACCTAAGGAGAAAATTTTCTGGCAGAACCGTTTGCTTGTTGAGAATTGGTTTTCTCTGCAAAAAAATTTATGTACGGAGAAAAGTAGCGAAATTAGATTGGGAAGCGGAATTACAAAGTGGGGAAAACACAGACATTTCTCGATTCACATTCCATTCAATTCACATTCCTTAAACACGCTTGTGAGCACAAAGGCAGGAGAGAACATCTTCTCAATTAATGATAATTCGCATTTTTGAATATGGTGATGAACATGCTTCACCATGTTTGGTCCTGTTTTACTAGTGATAAAGTCAAGTAGAGTTCAGGGTCTCATTACAAGCCGTTCTGCCAAAAAATTTTTTCTTAGGTCACATTTGCCTACAACAGTGTCTGTGGACGAATTAGAGTGCTTTTTAAACTCACATTCATAATGCAAAACGGTTCGCTCTGCACCGGATTCGAACCAGTGACCTTTCGCCTTTAATGCCAACAACTAACCATTACACCACTGCACCACCAACGCACATAGCAGCGCTCTCAAACTCAAGGAGCGCCTCCAAAATAGGATTTTCAGGCTTCCATAACTCTCTTCAGAAGAAAGTTCCGTAGAAACGGAAAGCCGATTTGAAATCAGCGTTCGAAGCTGCTTCAGACGATATGCATCTCATATTAAAAGGCCACGGCCACTCGGGGTACTTCCCTTGTTAGTAAAGCTTTTCGCTAATTTTGGGTCACTTACATGACAAATTTGGACATTCGAACTCTCCTAACTTCCTTGGGAATGTTGCTCCGCAGAAATGGAAAACGGATTTGGAATTCATCTCGTCCTTAATCTCCAATTCTGTTAGTATCCTTCCCTTGTAGAACAGGATCATTAGTTTTTAGTGTACATTTTCAGAATTGTTGAACTAGTTGGAATGATGAGTAAACAGGATAAATTTAATTTTCATGTAGGCGATACAAATTTGCTAAATGTTGTAAGGATGTAGAGGGCACGTCAATTTTTTTTGACACGTGGCAGGGAATCCTTTTGATGAAAATGCAACTAAACATTTGGCAGGTAGCACCAGTATTCCTTTTTTTAAATGGGTCCGTATAACGGAAAAGTGCTGAGAACTGTTATAGAAATGTATGTTTGATGTTGCAAAACTCAACTGCCAACCTAACGTTTACAGATGAAAACAAATCACTTATGCAAATTTGTAACTCTTATAGGCTACTTCCAAAATTCCGCCGCACAAAATGGTGGGGATTGGGGTTTTAACACTGGTAAACGTGATTACTGGCTTCGTTTGACAGTCAGTGCTGATTTTTTTTGCAAAAAAGTCCCTCTCCGCAATTTGAATTAAGTTTGTAAATTGCGCTAAATATGATTAGACATTGAACAACTTTTTTTACAGGGTGCCTTCATCTTTATCCTGCTTGTAGTTCTCAACGAAAATGTTCGATCAACTGTAGTACGCTGCCTGCGCGACAAGATTAAATCTGTTAATAGCAGGTATGCTTAGCTTCCTAGCACTGAGCGCGTTTGTAAAATACATTAATATATGGCCCAGTACGAGGATGGCAAATCTCAAGCTGGAAGGCGTCTCTTGGGAAAGCAAAGTCGGATTGCAGATGTATATTATATCATACACTGCGTCACTCACACATTCCTGCCTCTTAACGAAAGCTTTTGCACTGTAGGCTCAAGTCGCAGGATGCATAAACGCGCAACTGACTCGCATAGCACATTAGGTCGCCGAAAGAGGCGGTTCCTCGCGGACATTCCAATAAACCTTGTGCCTTCACCATTAGTGCCTCATGTGCTGGCTGTCCGTGTGGGCGACTACCGACAACCTAATGTCCTCCATCCGCGCGTTTGTGCACTTCACACGGCACTGTGACTGTAACAGATAAGGATATCACATCAAATATGGTTCATAAACGGACAAGCTAGGAAGAAAAGAACTACAGAGAATTGTGGAAAGAATCATGTGAATAAAGGTTGCAACAAGCTGTACTCTGAAATTTTCCCACATAAAAACCGAAAACTCATTTTCAACGCACAACGTAAAAAATATAGAATGATAGCAAAAAGTTCTTGAAAAGAAAGCATACCCCAATCAAATGCCTGGGCAGGTCACGTGATCAAAGGCAATTATAAAATTAAAGTGGCACAGACAAATCTTTCCAAGTGCCTATTGCCATCCTTGTAAGTGAACTGCATTAGTGGCAGAAGAAAAAAAATAAACCAACTGCAGATTATGAATATGCTAATCATTTTGTATGGAAATGCAGTGGATGGCAGACACCATATGCTTAGGAAGTTTAAGCATATATATTATATATATATATTAATATATCGGTCCACAACCTGTATACTATAAGATCAAAAAGCAAACAAAAGCGCAATTTTTTTACGAGGTGTCTGTGCAGGAATGATATCCACGAAAGTCCCCGCGAAATGGGCTTTTCGTGCGAATAATGGACTTAGTCCATGCGGTGCGATAAGACATCGCATTCGCGAATACATTCATTCCATACAAAAATGCTTCAACTAACCTTTCTTCAACTTGCCTCGACCTGTTTGCTCACTCTTGCAAACTCATTTCCACCAAGTGGTCGATATCTAACTAGGCTGACCTAACATTACAATGTCACTCAAGTGGCTATTCTATTCTTTCCCACTTCGTTACACCTCACAGAATGCCATTCATTATCGATGACTATGCATCTAAATCACTTCCAAGACCAAAATTTATGTAATATCCGGGCTTTCGCTTCAAAACTTCTACGAATCAGCATTAAATCGAATTCATAAGTGGAGATTTCTGCAAAAAGCAAACTTTGGCTAGAGTTGCACTGCAATCTGTGAACCAAAGTGCTCTTTACAAAAAACCTTGTACTACACTACAACTCAAAGGGTTTTTCAAGTCGCAAAAACTTTGAATCCCAAAAGATGACTTCGCAAGTGCTCTATACTAGCTTTTCTTTGTCTTTCAGCGCTAATATTTATAACTTTAAGCAGTTAATGTATGGACAAATCTAGTGAGAAATTTTTCGCAGAATTTCTCTAGCTAGCTAGCGGCACTTCAGTAATTCTTGCGAACCAAACTTAAAGTTGCGTTTAAAATGCCGTCTTTGAGGTTCGGTTCTACAAGAATAGCCAAAGATAGCTTCTAAGTAATTACACTGAAGTACAATTTTTTTCAAATTTTAGATTACAAATCATGAATTTGGTTTTGGTTGATGATTTGAAGAGTTAACAAACTTTATTTGATTTACATAAGAGTTTTCTGATTGACCTGATATTAAGAAGCATTTGAGTTTGTTGGCGAATACTTTGGTGATCTACCCTTCTTCCATAATTTTTATAGCACTGAGAAAGAAACACTCATTTCAGACTCCATAAAAGACGTAAAACTTTTTCCACTCACTTGTTACCTCCAAAAAGGCTAAGGAACACATCCTCATAAAATCTCAGTCAAAAATATGCAAAAAGGTCAAATATGGGCTTAGTCCCAGCTCACCTTGCTGCTGGGAGTAAAATGGGTCAAGTCCATTTAAAATGGAGGTAAATCCCATTTTGCCCCATTCTAAATGGACTTTTGACGTCATCATTTCGCAAGCGAGAGCTCAGGTAGGGTTAAATCATTTTAATTTCACCGCTTTGCCTCGTGGTTGCGATGGATGAAAATTTTTGGATAACGCGAGCGAAAGCAGATTCCGACCACTCTTCACCGCGAACGAATAAAATGGGGCTTGAAAGTCCATTTTCCTCCATTATGGACTTTCGTGAATATCGTTCCAGTTCTACAATTCGGACAGTTCCTCGGAAAGCGAAGGCTGTTACAAAAGCGGCTGCATCCTTCCGTTATGCCGGTACCAAATAGGGTATAAATAGCCGCGCCTAGGCTTCTACAGTTCGAGTTCCTTTCTCAAGGTACTCACTACGACTGTGTTTGAATTGGCAACGTGCCGAAAAAAGTTTCCGTGTAATGGTTTGCAGTAGAAAGATTTCGAACGAGGGGTTTGAAAGATGGTGATGACTTGGAAAGCGATTGAAGAGGGACATATATGGGCATTTAAGAGAAGCGAATTTACCTCAAATATGCGCAACATTTCAAAAAATCATGACTTCTTCGTATCTTGATGGATTCCTTCAGAAATAATTCTTTATGGAAGCACGATAAAACTCTTTACTCAGACAATTACTGCGAGCATCCGCAGCCCCTAACGGTGCCTTTCGGCGGTGGGCGGGCGTTGAATTCTTGGAATGACCATCCGCGGCCCTAGAATTATTTGCTTGGCGACCCGCGGCTCAGTGTTATCGCTAAGGAAAGGCCGCGGGCCTTAAAAGTTTTATCGGAACACCCGCGGCCCAAGGAAAAGCACTCGGGCGAGCCCCGGGCCTTACTGGACGCACTGCATATTCAGTTCTCGGGCGATCCACGGGCCTTTAGGCCACGGCCCGACAGAGTCACTCCAACGAGCCCCGGGTCTTGCATGACCGCACATTTAATACACGCTATAGGAGAGACGCTACTCGCATGAGATACGCCGTGGTAATAGGGCTACCCTCAACGTTTGTGTCGTTAGTTAGTCAAAAGTCAAGTAGCATCAAGTTCTTGTTCATCAATAGTGTCTCGGATGAGCCCCATTGGACTATTTGGTCCTGAGATCAAATAAACTGTCGGAAACTCTGTTATGGTGGTGTAGATGTAGCGAAACTTTGGGAATGAAAGGTATGAACTCCTATTAGTCCTGCCGAGATGTAATGCCACCTCCCCCCCCCTTCCACCCAGATGCATATTGCGCACTTATCGGGCGCCTGCCGGGCCACCCGCTGGCGTTGTTCGGGCGCTTATCGGGTCACCCGCGAGCATTGTCGGGCGCTTACCGGGCACTTATCGGCGCGCCCTCGGGATAGGCGTGGCGTCTCCCGTGGGTGGCCGGCGGGTGCTCGCCATAATTGTCTGAGTACAGCAGTACGCTTCCGGCGAAATAGTATGGGAAAATTCGAGAGAGATAGAAACAATTGAAACAGATTGCCCAAGATTGGCATTTTGAAGCAGGTTTACGAAAATTTCTGCAAGTAATTTTGTTTAAAAGAAAAAACTTTGCACATAAGTGGGACCTTTGCCATGAATCAGTATGAAATATTAGGTCGTTCCGAAAGTAATGTCGCTTTTTTCAAACGTACGCCACATCTCGTGGAACAAAGATATGTAAGAGATTCTGGTAGCATTTAATGCAGCAATTCACACTCTTTCTAATGGTTATATAACCACTGCACAAAATTCAATAACCTCTCAAAAAATTATAAAAATCTGCGACCCATGCATTTTGAGAATGCCAAGTTTCACAATTTTTCTAAATTTTTACAACAATCCTCGGAAGGAGTCCAAGTAATGGATGGATAGCGCAAACCCTACAGGAAACACCATGACTTTTTTCTACTTTTTAAAGCTCGTCATAATTTTTGTATAGATTTTTTGATGGAACCACCGAATTTTAGCATTCTTGCCTCAGACACGAATGCATCAAACACCAAAAAATCTTCGGATTTGGAAACTTGCAAAGATGTATTATTGTTTGGCACCAATTTTACAAAGCAAATCAGCGTTTACCGCTTCAGATTAGCAACTTTCGAAAATTCCGGGTACAGCCTGGGGCACCCTGGAAAATCTGAATTATGATGATTTTATCCCGAAAAACTTGATGAATCAAAAACAAAAAACAATTGTTAGAAAGAGGAGAAAAAGCTGCGTCGAACGACACCCGAGTCGCTTGCCGGTTGTTGTTCTGTGAGGTTTGAGATGACCAAATATGGAATTTGTTAGCATTGAACAATTGATTCCAGGGATCTAAAAAGCCAGCTGAGGAAAAGAAAAAATAACCCTGCGTCCTATAGGATTTGCTCTATCTAACTGTCACTTGCACTTTTCTGGAGTATAAGTACAAAAATTCAAAAAAATGGCCGAACTTGACCATGGCAAAAAGATGAGTCGCAGATTTTGGTGATTTTTCGAGAGCTCATTGAATATTATGCAATGCAATTAGAACCATGAAAAAATGATGAAATGCTGCATCGAATCCTCCTAAGCCTCCTAAAAATCTTGATTCCATGAAATGTGGCGTTCATTTGAAAAAAGCGACATTACTTTCGGAACGACCTAATAGTTTGAGAATTGAGTAAATGAAGAGAAAGTTCTGCAATTTTTGAACATGCTCAAAAAACCTGAAACGTCACAGCAGACACCGAACCTGTTATAAACATGGATTTTATGAAATTCTCTTACTGGGTTGTGTAATAAGTTATCAATAATTTGCGAAGCATTTGAAGAGATGTATGTATGCGTGAAGCTCTCTACGTTTATGGACAAGGAGTTGTAAGCGTTCATTGAAGCCAAAAATTGAATATGCATTTTGGAATGAGTTGCTAAAATCTTGACAACCCTCAAATAATGCAACCA
The DNA here is from genome assembly GCA_958299035.1 of Cylicocyclus nassatus. Classification (NCBI taxonomy): domain Eukaryota; kingdom Metazoa; phylum Nematoda; class Chromadorea; order Rhabditida; family Strongylidae; genus Cylicocyclus; species Cylicocyclus nassatus. Next base: position 87,661,663 of record CATQJL010000316.1, on the reverse strand, counting down.
AATGTGTTACATTTTTTATTTTAGAGAGTATTTTTGAATAAAGTGTTTTGATGATTATTACTGTTCCATTGAAGAGTAGAAAAATATTACGGCTATTTCTATCCTACTTGCACATTCAATTTTTGCTCCAATGAGCGCTCATAAGTGCTCGTCCATGAGCGTTCTGCAGATAAAGGAGGCAGATTTAAAATCAGCATTTTATGACCTTGAACTTGGTATACATCATCTAAAATGGCCACTTTGACTAAACATGCATTGTAAGTTTGCTCTACAAGAATATTTTCATTCTCTTTTCAATTCTTGAGAAATTTAGTAAAAAATTCGACTGCAAACCGAAGAATCCGAGAAGGCGGAAATTCCATTTTCGACGAATCACTTAAGTACTTGGTGACTGTTCATGCTTGCTTACTTCCTTTCCCCGACCGTTTAAGGCCGTTTTTGCAAAAGTCGGAGGAGCAAGACTTTGCGCAAATGCGTTCGTCGTTTGGCGACTTGAGTTGTGCATCCCAAAGCCAGTAAATTGTCCACATATTCGATGATTGTTTGCCTTTGTTTGCCAATTCTGTATTGTTCGGTGACCATCTTTTCTCGAGCTACCTTCATATAAAGTTTTGATATAGTTAATGGGGTGTGGTACCTTCAGCTTTGGTTTGTACCTTCAGATATAGTTTTGGCACACCCCATTAACTATATCAAAAAACATTTTTAGCGAACAGCATTTATATGAGTCGATAACCTAGATCTCCTAGTCTTCACAAGAGTGATTTGAGCCTGATTCGTTTTTTTTGCTCAGAATAATAGTTGGTGAAAGCACAGCCATGAAAAGCGAAAAGTGGGAAAAGTAGATTTTGGTTGACTTCTATTTCCACAGTTTGGAGGTCTTTTGGAGCGGGATTTCTGAGATGGACAAAGAAGGAGTAGTGCTTTGCCTTGAGGGCAAAAACGGATAGCTAATTCACTTTTGAAACAAAGTTAACCACGTTGGATTATGACCATTTCATTTAGGTAGCCTAGTATCTTAAATCTTCAGAAATCGCTCAAACTTTGTCTACAGGGGTTATTTTACATGCTAATTATGGATATGATACGAATATCATGTTATCACTATTATCAGATTACCCAACTACGACCTTCTCCCTTCTGATTCCTCATACGACCCCCCAGGTGTGGCGTGCCACACCTCACGCTAGACCCTGTTTATAACAGTTTCACTCTCTGCTGTGACGTTTGAAGTTTTTTTTTTTGAGCATGCTCGATTGCAAAACTGAAATAACTCTCTTCCTTTGCTTCTAATTCTCGAACTCTCTGATACAGATTCATGGCAAAAGTGCCACAGTAATGTCTAAAATTCTCTCGAAAATTACTTGACGAAGTTTTTGTGACCCTACTTGAAAAATGCCAATCTCGAGTAATCTATTTCAATTGCTTCTATCATTCGAATTTTCCTAACTATTAGACGTTCCGAAAATAATGTTTCTTCTTCCAAATAAACGCCACATTTCGCAGAACAAGGTTTTGAAGAGATCTTGGTAGCACTCGATATAGCATTCCATCTTCTTACTAACAAATGTAAAATGGTTGCATCATAGTCAACAAGTTCTCAAAAACTACCGAAATCTATGACCCATGCTTTGTGTGTTGAAGATCATTTTTGAGGTGGTCAAGTTTCACAAGTTTTCTAAACTTTCGTACAATCCTCCAAAGGAGTCTAAGTAACTATATTTAGAGAAGCCCTACAGAAGCAAACCAATTTTTTAATCTTCTATATGTTATACTTATCGAATTCTGAATGATGCTACCAAATTCCATACATGGTGAACCAGAACCTCATAGAACATCAAAGAGAGAGCAACTCGGTTGCTTCTCGATAGTTTTTAGTCCTCTTTCTGATGGATGTTTTTTTCGGTTCGTGGAGTCCTAGGGGTAAGATCATCATAACTCGTACTTTTGAACGCGCCCTAGGCTACACCCGAAAAACTCGAAATTTGATATGTCGATCCATAAACTCCCATTTGCTTTGTAAAACTGGTGTTAAATTATAGTACCATCTTGGAAGTTGAATTACTGGTGTTTAATGCAAAGTGGCTGACTCAAGCCTGCAAAATCCGATGGCGCTAGTCAAAAGATCTTCTAAAATTCATGGCGGACTAGAAAAAGGGAAAAAAAGATGCACTGTGTCATAAGGTTTGCTCTATTGGATCGTTACTTGGACTTGAGGGTGTTATAAAAAATTAGAAAAATTCTGAAACTTGACCATCTCAAAAGATTTCCGAGAGCTTACTGACTGTGTTGCGACGATTTCATGGTCGTTAGAAGGCGTGTGAAATGCTGCATCTAATGTTACCAAGACTTAAAAGTTTTTATTCCGCGAAATCTGTCGTTCATTCAAAATAAGCGACATCACTTTCGGAACGACCTTATATCTCGCCGGAAGCTGCTATAAAGAGCTTAATCGTGCTTTCATATAGAATTACTTTCAGAGAAATCCATCAATATACGAAGAAGTTGTGTTTTTTTAGAGTGCGGCGCAAGAACTTTTGGAACAATCCAGTAGTTTAGCGGTATGCCAACCATAGCTGCGATAGGGGGAGTGATGGATCTTACCCCCTTCACTTTGAGACCAAACTCCCGATGACCCCCTTCACCTGGGCTGAGATTGGTATTGTACTCTGAGAATATAAAATAAAAATCGTTATTAAAAGGTTTTGCAGGCTAACTACTTCAAATAACAAGTACACTCATAAATTTATATCAAGAGGATTCGAGGATTAAGAGGATTTATATTAAGAGGATTCGACCTAGACCATTACTTTCTTTCTAGTCCCCCTCCCGAGAGATATACCGCATTTTATCCGAAAAAAGGTCCATTAACAGCAGATTTCTGCCAAGCGAAGACCTAATCACTGCTGATTATCTATCTGTATGATAGAGCAAGTCTTCATTAACAAACGTAGACCGTCGACTTTCTCGTAGCATTCATTTTAAGAGCAGAAAGTGAGGGCACAAAATCAGCTAATTTTTGAAGCACATAAAATCCCTCATATCTCGCGTCACAGAAGACCTGGAAAAAAGGCAAGGGTCTACGTCGATTCTCCATGATCTCAGCTTAATGGTATACAGCATGTTAGGGCTTCTTTGCTTCCCGGCTCTAAAAATCATTTGCTTCGGTGACCCATAAAAGCCATCACATTGTATAGGTCCTCCCGAAAGTTTTTGCGTACGATTTTCAAAAATTCATAACTTCTGATTTTTCCGACTGATTTGACTGCTTTCACTTTTTTGTGAAAGGGTAAGTCATGCTCTTTATAATGCCATCTCGGCTGCTTAGTAATGGTCATCTGTTGCATAGATAGAAGCTCAAAACCAAAATCACTCAAAATTTGAATTTTTGTGTAGGGTCATAAAAAATCAGAAACTTGCAACAAAAATCGGAGCAGTCGGTATTGTAGGTTCTTTCACCAGCTCTTTCTAACAATGCAAAGTTTGCTCCGATTGAGCGTCTCCATGAAAAGTTATGATTTCCGAGCAAGCAATACAAAAAGGCGAATTTGATTTTTTTTGGCACTTTTCAGGGAAATCATAACTTTTCATGGAGACGCTCAATCTTCGCAAACTTTGCACTGTTAGAAAGTGCTGGTGAAAGAACCTACAGTACTGACTGCTTCGATTTTTGTTGCAATTCTTCGACTGCTTATGACCCTACACAAAAAATTAAATTTTTTACCATTTTTTCTATCGCTCCTATCTATGCAACAGATGACCATTACTAAGCAGCTGAGATGTCATTGTAAAGAGCATGACTTACCCTTTCACAGAAAAATGAAAGCAGTCAAATCGGTTAGAAAAATCAGAAGTTATGAGTTTTGAACTTCATGCGCAAAAACTTTCTGGACGACCTGATAAGAGCGAGGTGGAGCAAGTCAATAGTAAAAAATGTGCTGTGGATTGACATCGTTATCAGCACTAACGGGAACGTGAGCGAACGCGCCTATTCGAGCGTGCTTATCGTTGTTATATATTTATGTTTTTTTGGTAAAATAACGCGCTTTTGATTGACAGTTATGCCATCATTATTAGCACACACTCAAAAAACTATGGGAGATTGGTGAATTTCCACACCTTCACACAAAAACCCGCCCATTTCTGGAATCTATACTCTGTAAACCTAGTGCTGAAGAAGGTTACTTTCGTGAAAACGCTCTAGACTCACCTTACCTAATTTGTAGAGAATGGTTGGTTTCAATGAATCAAAAACTCTGAGACATTCAGAAGAATAACATGTTATTAAAATATCCCTCAATGTTTTGGAAAGGTTGGCAGTTTGAAGAGGAAACGGCAGGCAGAATACTTTACAAAATCGCAGATGACTCGCATGTGTTCCAGTTCAACAGCGAGGCAGAAGGAGAACCTTAAGCCGACGAAAATGTTGTCGACATTGATACAGAGTTGACAACTGAGCGAAACTCTCTGATTTCCTGCATAAGGAATCCAAGCGGATTGTCTAGTTTCGATGAAGAAACGTCCAGGAAGTCCATTGCTGATCTTCAGGTTGCTGAAGAATTCAAGGCTGCTAAATTCACAAACATGGATATGAACAAAAGGAAGGTGTTAGTACAAGTATAGTTACTGCACTTAGATCCCGGCTGGAATGCGAACCCAACTCTGTGCTTTATGCTGATGGAAGTATCTCGCCTTGTGACATTATGACCTATGATATTGAAAAAAAAACAACGCGAAGTATAGTACCTCCTTTTTTCGGCTATTCCGCAGATGCTGTTAAAGAAGAAGTTGAGCAGCTTTCTAATCAACTAACAGGACGTATGCCAGAGGAGGTGAAGCCAGAGTTCGGCAAGGCCCAAAAAAGTATGCACTATTTCTTCCCGTGTTGCGAAACATATGCGATCTGGCTCTTTTCATTACTTACCGCAAAAATCTGATGGACTTACTAGCAAAGCTAATTTCCATTCCGACTAGCACGGCAGAGGTGGAGAAAGAAATTTTCTATCTACTCTTTTATCAGAACACAACGCAGAAGTCGTACAACGATAGAGCATCTAAGCAAATACTTAAGATTTGTCAACCTTCTACTAAACACATTGTTATCTAAAAACTTCATTTAAAGGATTGGTATAAAAGGTCCAGACAGGCTGTTACCGTATGACTTTTTGAAATATCCTAAAAGATGGTATGAAGAAACTGGTCACCTACCTGCTGACTTCCTGGTGCTACCAGAGGGCCAGGAAAAAAATCACAAAAGCGCTTAGAAGAAGAAGAAAGTTTCAAATCTATTTTCGACTCAGAACGGTTTTGCACGCAATTCTACTTCTACTCCGATAACCTTTTGGAGGAAGAAGAAGATTTTTCAGACAGCGAACTTGTTGTCTCTGACGTTAGCGATAGTGATATTGTTGATGATGATGTGCAGGAAATGAAGTTGTTCCTAACCTGTACATCTTTTGGGATAAACCTTATTGCTTTCGTTTTTTGTTGATGTAGTGAAACAAGAGCACAGATCTTCATAATTTTTTTTAAATTTTTAATTCCTTTTGAAAATTTTTAATTTTTTTTCAATTTGTGCCTAAATAAGGTACAAATTAGAGCTCTTCATACCACGCTTTTTTACCTTTTCTCTCTTCCTCCCCCCCCCCCCCCTAGACTCACATACCCCCTTCACCCTGGAAGGTCGGGAACAGCCGAGACCCCCTTCACCTGGGGAGAGCCCGGCTCCCCCTATCGCACCTATGATGCCAACTAAACTTATTACTCTGAACGGTAACGGATGACGTTGGTACCAGGAATACCAGTTCAACTACCAGGAATATATCCATTCCAAAAGAAGTTGTGTCGCGCGCAGTTTGCGTGATTCGCGTGGATTCCGTGGAATTCCCGAAATGTCGCGGAACTCGGAATATCGCTGACAACATTCACAAAAATTTTTGCGCATTCTGAGAGTGGGGACTTGTTAGTTTTGCGTGTAATTATCAAAGTACACATCACGGCAAGCCTTTTTTAATTTATCGCACCATCATGTTGCTAGATACATGTAGAACAACGCCTTATTCTTGGCCGAAAATTAAACTTAAACTTCAATAAGAAATAAGGAATAAATCTTTTACCCAAGCAGTTGGTTCAACGAATGCCTTTGCTATAGATATTGACATATCTTCGATATCAGGGCTCGGCACGAGCTGGCACCAGGAAAATTTCAAAACGAAGTCCCGCTTAATCCTGAAAATTTCACACGAAGTCGCCGTTGACCTGTTTTGAACTCGTCATTATTTTTATATCAAGTAAAAGTATATAGTAAGGTTTTCATGAATGCTAATTTCATGGAACAACTTTTCGCAGCTTTCTGAGCTTTTTAAGTAGTTGAATCACACCTTGAAAAGCAAAAAAGCCGATTATTCAACCGTGGAAAGGACCGAGTAAATTTCAGATGGCTATAAACGCTGAAGAGAAAACACTATGAAATGGTTTTTTTCTAAATGTAGACTTTTACACTGTAGATACATTTTATGTAAAAAAGTATGAAAACTTATGTGAGCAAAATGTGGGTGCCAGCTCAGCTGGCACCCAACTGGCATGGTGCCACCTGATTCATAAAAAAGTTCAGCACAGTTTTCATACACATAAGTTTCATAAATTTTTGCGCCATAGTTCGGGTTCCCCATCGCGCATGCACACACTAAATTTGATGCCATACTATTGCGTTTTGGCTGGAAACAACGCCTTGTTTGTTTAATGGACAGCATGCCGGTGGCATTCTTGCGGCTCTTCTCCGCCCGGGACCCCGGAAAACGATATTCCTTTGCTTTCCGCCCTAAAAACGATATCCAGCTTGACCCGGTGCCAGCTGTGCCGAGCCCTGTTCGACATTCGTCTGTATATAAACAGAAAATAACTGTTTGAATGCAATCCTTTCAGCTCGGTAGCCAGAACGTCTTACGGAGATAAACGGAAGATAAGACCGTTATCGTTACTGCAGTTTTCACGAAATTTGAAAGCAAAAGCTGAAGAACACGACCAATGCGCGAGGTAAGTGCTTCTGAACGCTGCAGTACCTCATTTCATCTAAAACATATTGCAGAAAAGCACAGCTGGGTTCTGAAGATCCCTGCGCTTTAGCAAATTCGAGTGGTAGAAAACACGACGCAAATAGCAGCAGAATTCCATCTGCATAGCGGTTTTTCATTCCTGGCTCGCTAGATTTGAACTGATATGGTTTTCTTATGATCGTGTCCTGTGCCGAAATGATGGAAAACGATTTTTCAACATAAATATGGTAAAAACTTCTGTTGATCATATGATAAAGAGAATTGTTGTACGGAAAAGTGGTGGTGTCGTTGATTGCTGCTGTAATAAAGAACGATATTCAGTGGTTGAACTCAGCGGTTTGAAAATGCGCAGTGAGCGTTTTTATACTCGAGCTAACAATAATGAAATATTCAGCATGTTGCTAACATTGCTTTGGAAACTTCGGACGGCAGAAAGATCTTTCCATAGATTAATTTTTCTATCGCCCCAAAAATTGGATTTCCGCCTAAACCCAAGAACTTCTACTAGTACAGTCACACAGTAAGTATATAGTCTCGAGAATAAATTCTTTATATCACTCACTTCAAGTCAAGTCATGAAGTGGACACATGACTTGTTTTTACTCGAAAATAATAAAGTAATCAAAATTTTTTAGAAACGAAGATTTGTAAAGTAATTATTTCTAAAGGCTTTGCCGTCACTCCTCATTTTTTTCAAAATTTCAAGATGATAGTTCCCAGAGCAGAGTTTACCGAAAAGGAACAAAGGTCATTCATTCTAAACAGAAAATGACCCTTGGAGCAAGTCACCTTTGAGTAACATCGCTTCAAACTTGTTGGTTAGCATCTTTTTCTCAAAAACAGTATTATACAGTCCTTTAAAAAGGACTCGAAAACACCAATATGCTTCGCTGATGACGAATTACTATTTAAGAAACGTTCCTGCTTCAGTCATAGAATGTGACTAGAGCTCATTATTTCAGCAATAGTGCGTATTAGTCTGAGAGATTTGTAAATTGTAAGAATTGTAAATTGTAATTAACTCCCTTTTGAGATGCATTGAGATAGTTGAGATGCACACCGGCAAGTGTTAGAAATCACTTACAACACCCAGAAGTTTATAATCATGAAGAAAAATTTTTTCACATTAATTTGATGCACTAACTTCTTGAGCCTTCTCCAACTCAGGATATTCAGATTATCGAGAATCTCTTCGAGACTCCGCTGCAGGTTTTGATCGAGTCTGGCGCAGTTCCGATGAACACATTTGCAGTACCATTGAGATTTCTCTCGTTTGAAAATATAGAGAGCGCATCTTCATTTGCAATCGTTTTCGATGCAAATAATTCATTTTTAATCTTGGCTCATAATAGTAAGTCAATTTACAGACGGTAACAAACGAAATACTATGTTTATATTATAAACCAAACCATATTCACCTTGCTATAACGCTTATTAGTCTTTGCTAGACTTACAAGGCCAAAGATAAAGTGAACTTTCAACTATTTAGAGTATCGAAAATCAACCAAATTCTAGTACTAGACATCAGTGCATTCTTAGGCTGCTGTTTACATTGTTGCTAATTGTGCAGCTTTCAAAACAATTTTTCAAAACATGAACATAAGTCGCCAATTTCGTTTTCCACTCAGACTATTCCTTGCCGTTTTCTCTCATCAGATGGATTCATTAGGACCAAAGGGCTTAGTTAGCCTACATTATTTGGTTCAAATAGTATTCTAGTGTTATCATCTGAGACCAGTCTCAATTTGTATATCGTTAATTGCTTTCTAATACCGTCAAAAGGAGAGAAAGTCAGCAATGGAGTAATGCCAGCAACTGTTTACTTTCGTGGTAAAAATCTGGTTCAAATCAAACAAAAATGATTTTTTCAAGTCGACCAGTAAATCTTCTCGCTTTGACCGCGCTGGAACAGAGACAATTATAACACTTTATAGCTACATGTGGTCGACGTAACTGTTGCAACTTTTCTTGAAGAGCCAGTTAGAGTGGCTTACAACAAATAAAGTGATAAACTTCCCTTCCGTTATATTGCCACATATTTTAGATGTTTAGTCTACATCAGGAATTCTACAGACTAGTTAGTTGAATTCCTTCAAACCTCCTTCTCCTCTTCGCCTAGTTACAGCCCTCCAAATTTTGTATGGCGGCGGGAATCCTGCTCCAGTGGCATTGGTGCGGAACGGACATAGAATGCCGCCAACCAGGAGAATAGAACGTCGTCAGCTTTTTTCATCGTCTACTTGATTTTTTGATTTTCACCGTCTATTTACTGTATTCCTCTTCGTTATTCTTGAATGTTCTGTTTGAGAAAACACCTCGTGCCAAGCCCTGCTCCGAAACCATTGATGAAAAGCACTGAAATTTTTACTAGCGGTCACGCACTTCATTTGTTCAATGGTTTTGTCTCATCAATCTTTGCATTATGTGGAAGTTTCGCAGAACACCAACAAAAGCGATCTCACTGCTCATCTCGCACAGTTGCACTAAAACCATCACCTTTTTGGATAAATGGCGCAGATGGCGTAAGTTGAGTGAAACTGTGTCGGCGATTCGAAGAACGTCTAGCATTTTTGTGATGGCTGTGGACGAAAATTATCGAACTTCTTTTAGCTAGTTTGATTTGCAAGTTGAAAATTCTTTGCAGACCTTAGTCTCTGCAGCACATGTGTAATAAAGAAGTTTCAGACACCTAAAAATTTTGATTTTTAAGTTCAAGACAAATGTTTCCGGGAGACTCTTTGTGATAGTTTTTGCAAACCTTCCTTCTTTTTGCATGTGGGGCTCTCATTTTTGTGATATAAACACAAGACTGCAGAATCCGTGAAGTTTTTGAAAACACAGTAAAAAATCCCTTTTTAGAACTTTTTAACAAGTCGTTGTACAACCCCAGTCTAAAATCTGAAACAGAATTATGGGCAGCGTGTTGCTATTAAGCTAGTGAGCTCAGTAAAAAAGTGGATTTCTGGATAAATCAAGATTGATACTCTCGTGATGTTCAAGCCGAGTGCATCAAATTTGGAAGGGCATTCAGCAGTAAATGAGCAGCAAAACCTCAAATGCTGAGGCGTCGCATCGCATAGTGGGGGGGGGGGGGGAGGGTATGACAGTTAAACATGAGCCTTCTTGTTGAGAGGAAAAATCGTTCCCAACGAGGAGAGGCTCGTTCATGCTCACCGAGTCATTTTTGATCAGCATTTCGATCAATCTCAAACCAAGTCTCAGCGAAATCTGAAGTAAATTTGATTTTCGCTTTTATCGCGAACAATCGGCAAGAAATGACTGCATTTGTGCTTACATCATAATAACAAAGAATGAACACAGTCAAGGGCACAGAAGTTTAAGAAAGAATTGAATTATCTATGTGCCCAATATAATTATAAATATTAGGTTGGTCCGAAAGTTCTTGCGCATCATTTTCATAACATCATCACTTCCCTGCCACTCAATGGATTTCGACAAAATTATATCCATTCGAACAACTGAATTCATGCTCTTTACAACTGTTTCTCCCGCATGAATTGCTTTGAGCAACTTCGAGAGTCACAAGCAATCGAAGGAAATCAGTCAAGATCGGCATTTTTCGAGCTGGATCACGAAAAATTCTGTAAGTATTTCTATATGATAGAGAAAATTATGCTTATTGCAATGGTACCTTTCCCATGCGCTAAAACGAAAAAGATCGAGAGTTAGGAGCAAATAAAGAGAATTTTTTCAGTTTTGCAATGAGCACGCTCAAAAAAGCCTAAAAACGTCACAGAAAAGGCGTAAAAGTCATGAACATGGGTTTTTCGATCTCCTCTTTTTAGACGAGTGAAGATCGCGCCAATCGAGAACAGTTTTGTTTTTCGTGATTTTGTCGGATTGCGCCTGCGTTTTTCACGAAAATCAAAATTGCTCTCGATTAGCACGATTTTTACTCAACTAGAAAGAGAAGGTCACAAAACCCATGTTCATGGCTTTTCCGCATTTTCTGTGACATTTCCAGGCTTTTTTAAACATGCTCAAAAATTGCAAAACCAAAGGAATTCTCTTTATTTGCTCCTAACTCTCGATCTTTTTCGTCTTAGTTCATGGGAAAGATACCATTGTAATGAGCATAATTTTCTCTATCATAAAAAAATACTTCCAGAATTTTTTGTGACCCAGCTTGAAAAATGTCAACTTTGACAGATTTCCTTCAGTTGCTTGTAATTCTCGAAGTTTCCAATATCAGTTCATGGCAAAGGCAATGATGTAAAGAGAATGGATTCCCTTTTCGAAGGTATATAATTTTAACGAAATCCATCGAGTGGCAAGGAAGTTATGATTTTTTGAAAATGATGCGCAAGAACTTTCGGACCAATCTAATACAAAGGGGTAGACATGTTCAAATAAAACCAGAGTAAAAAGTGAGGAAAAGCCGATTTGTTAGAGGAATAAATCTGTGCAGCTTCAACGATGGAAAAGTATGAGCCGAGAGTATACGTGTATGTCGATTTCTATGTGATTTCTGTCGCTGTAACTAATTCAACAAATTTTATAATGTCAACTGGTGATTTACACCGCAAGAGATAGAGTTCAAGAGCATACATTATTTCTGAAACTTATGCGAACGAAAGGCGCAACCAAATTGTTCCTAGTTTGGTATCAATGACAGCGGTCTCATCGTTGCAAGAAACGTTCCGGGTTTAGCTCATCCGAACCGGAGCGGACAGCGATAATTTTCGATAAATTATTCAACTTTTCCTCATTTCCGCCCACTCGTAGTTTGTTGCAAGTCATAAGTTAAGAAAACATATCACTTTGATCGACCATTTCCTAGATTTCGTCACAGACCTGTAGTAGGCTTCATTGAGCGTGTTAATTGTACATACTAGGTGTCCCGAAAAACGTGTCGACAACGCATTTAAAAATGTTTTCGCAACAGTTATCAAAAATCTGAGTAAACCATCTGAACTGCTTTACAAACATCCGGAAAGCTATCTACTATAAACGGATGTAAAAACACCATAGTTGTATCTTCAACGTTGGTATCTTTTCTATTTTTGAATTATCTGCTGTTTTGTACAGACGACATTATGCCTCAAATTCTATTTACAGTAATGAAGAGCAGTGGGTGATTCGTTTTGTACTGCAAATCAAGTTGAGGCCAGTCCTACAACACTTCCAAATGTCCGCCAAAGCAGACGAAAGTTATGCGATTAGACGTTTGACACTCCGATCTCTTTTCGCTACTGTATGATTACAGTATAAACTTTCAGCATATAGCATTGTTGAATAAGCCGTTTTACAAAAAAGAAATCCCAAACAACTCTGGAAATTTGTGTAGCAGGGTTTTCAAACATGCTGATTTCAGTATGCATCCTTTCATAAAAATTCTGAGCCTTTTCAGAGCTTCACATTTTTAAATAACATTAAAAGAGCAGCTGTATTCTGAATTAACTTATGAAGGGAGTATAACCGTGATGTGCAAATTGCATATCTATAATCAGTGACTATAATTAGCCTCTTATCTTCAGGGCGAAGTGCGACTCTTATGGCTCATAACACTCTCTTAAAATTCTACCGTAATACTACAGTACCGAAGGGAGGTTGGAGTTTTGCTCCATACTGCAATTAAGTTGAAGCCTGCTCTACAGAATGGTACGTAAAGATCGGCGAACGACATCAGCAAGCGAGTTATCAACGATCCAATGTGCACATTTTTGGAACACCCCGTATATAAAACTCAAAACTTCTGAAGATCTTGGAACGTAGCCAGTTTGTTCAAGCTGACATCATTAATTGATCTGATTAACGCTAATTTGACTCTTCACTTCCCTTTATAAATTCAAATAACTCCTAAATCAACTCGTTCACATTTTCTACGATCGTTATTACTGCCATTTATCAACAAGATAAAGTTCAATCTCACTGAATGTTGCAGTTTTATTTGCTAGGTTTGACTTTGGAAAAGTATTAGAGAAAGGATGACCTTGAGGACCTTTGATTAAAGAAAGGAAGGATACTTTTGTCAAGATAGACCCTTATTTCTAATTTTGTAGATTTCGCTACTCAAAAAACGCTTCGATTTTTTCGATCAGCTGAGCCCAACTCAGCAGGAGTTTGGCCATAGAGAACGGATTATATCTGCATTATATCTGCACTACGACAGATTCATGCATTATCGCATATTTTCAAACAGTACGAAGCAAATGCAATTCTACTGCCCCATCCTCTAAAAATGCTGTAAATGCTGCCACATTCAGTGGACGGCAAGAAAACCCAATGTTATATTTGCTTAAATGGAAGACACTGTCAAAACTTGAGGGAAGGCCTTAAGGGGAATTTTGAAAAACAGCATGGTAGAAATACTGTAGATCTGTAGAGGCAAAACGGAATGAAAAAAAACGGAATTCAATCTCAATGAAATTGAATTCCTCTTATTTTCCAGGCTTACTTGCAAGCAGGGAGTTCTTCATGTTCTTTACTCCATCCAATATAAAAAGATAGTCTTATGAATTTTGTGATAAAACCATGTAAGATTTTTTCGGCAGCGAATTCAAAAGCCATGAAAGAAAATCTCAAAGCGATTTCGATGAGCTGGTGAAAGAACTACATATCAATAAAGCCCTTACAAAGCGTTCTATACTAGGACATTAAACACATTCTTCACGGTTGTTTCCACTGAGAAAAGCAATCAGATGCTTGATTGATTTAACAACCTCAGCCAGTGTCATATTTAGATTAAAAGAGATGGAATACCGCTCGTTATTTCTGCAAAAAACGTGACGGTCATTTGAGTTTGTTGTGATCATATCTCGCTTCAAAGTGAACGAGGTCTCATTTCATAGGCACCAGTCGATTCAGCACTACGATGCGCATCTTCCGAAATACAGAGACACCTGTTTGGATACGGTAAGCAGCCAGATTAGGCAAATTTTTTCAGATTTTTGCTTACGATAAAAGTTACTCAAACTTTCTATTCGAAAGTTCAAAAGAATAGGCTACAGATGTTTGTCACCAAGTTTGTATGAATCGAAGAATATGCAGAATTGAAGTGAAACATTAGTCGACGATTGTTGCGATGGACAGACAAAGTCAAGTCAGACCTGAGAGAGCTTGGAATAGATGAACGTCAAGCATTAGACCGTGACGCATGGAGGAGACTAATAAGAGTGGCAGACCCCGTATGGGAATAATGTAAGGCTAAAAAAAAATTAGTCGGCGATTGAAATGTAATACTTCACATTATTTGCAGTACCGCCAGTTGTTAAAAAATCTTTGGGTTTTCCAGGACTTTTCTCTGAAAATGTGCCAAATGGGAATGCAAATATGTCAAGAGCGTGCAGAAATTAAAGCGTGTTATTCGGTACCTAATGTGGTGTAGCGAAGGCTTTGTCTTCGTGCATACCGGAACACAATATTCCTTCCCGCCCCCCCCCTCCAAATTCCTGAAAGTAATTCACATAGGTTATAAAATTGCGCAAGTGACTTAGTTCGTTTTCAAATAGTTGAAAATTTTTTAGAGTTTTCTGAAAATTGTAAGAAATATTTTAGCACTATTAAAAACTCTTGCCACCACGCCTCTTTTTCTCAAAATTTCTGGGTTATGAAGTCCGCAAAAATGTCGGAAAACAAAATTATCAAGGAGGAATTAAGTTGCTCCTCCTTCAAGAAGAATCTTTTTTGCGCACTCTTTTCCCCGAGAACAATTTCTCGAGCAGCCACTGCTATATTGTCATACTTTAATCCAAAAACTTGAAGAGCTTACACTCTTACAGATAGATGTAATTGGTAATTGATATGAATGAAATAATCTGTGAGAAATGATCCTGAAAAAGACTTCCAACCAATTGATTTAGAAAAGTTTAAGCTAATCCTGTTTATCTCTAGTCTGTATCTCGGCTGTAATATCTTTGACTTTTTCAGATCAACAATCATATTTTGCCGTTAAATCCTTAAAATCTAAATAATCAAGTGTGGCAGTCACTGAACGATCCATACAACATCTATCAAGACTGCTACCAAACTTCAGTGGATAATACGTCTCAGCCGATTATGCTGTTTCCACAAATCGTGTAAGTCTTTCTCTTCGCAATTTCAAACATATACAATACCGCTCACATTTTTTGAAAAAAAGACGCGAATGTATGGACATGTATGGACATGTACGGACATGTCCGTACATGTCCATACATGTGTGGACATGTCCATCCATGTATGGACATGTATATACATCAGCGTCGCGTGGCCATATCTCGCTTCAGAGTGGACGAATTCTGAATCCAAAGCCACCATTCGATTCAGCTTGGCGCGGAGAATCTTTTGATATACTGGAGGTGGGGGTACGACGTCTTCGATATTCCGTTTCCAGTTTTTTCAATTTGTTCTGCGGAGGTCCTTTCGCGAATATGTGAAGCAACGCTTTCCCAACATAGAAGAATTTACAAAGTACTATTCGATAATGATGTTCTTTAGATTATTGTGTGCCTAAAAAATAGGCTCAGACTTCATTCCAAAGTAGATAGAAGCGTTGCTGAATTTTGGAAAAATCACGCGTCTCTAAATTCTACTGGCCATAACTTCCTTCGGAATAAGAATATTTTGAATCCAAAAACAGCAACCCCTACGAGCAAGTTTTCGATATGTTCGGGATATTCCATTTTTTCTCGTTTTACGCTCCGGAAGCTCGCCGATGGATTTTGGTCAAAATGTTGATGCTCTTGAATTGTAAGGAAACTTCGCTTATGGAGGTTTTCGAACACGCTCTTTACGAAATTCGTGGTCTTTGAGGATTACAGGGTCTTTTTGGAGAGATACGGTAAGGTGACTGTAACTGCATCACGAAAGCCCGTAAGTTTGGCCGCACTTCTCGCGTATCTGTCAGGAACCTTGCCTGCTTGCTTTTCTCAATCAAAGTTACTGGGAATTGTACTATCGAAAGATGCATTACTCAGGCTCCAGTCTGTGAAATTCGCCGAGTTACGAGCCTACGAATACACGTCCTCGTGAATTTTGCCCAAAATGTAAAGATGGCATATTTCGTCGAAATCTCTCCGTGAGCGCTTGTAGAATGCGCTGATCAAATCCTTCCACATTTTTAATGGATCTTATTGTGTTAGATTTGGTGCTTTGAGCTCTAGCCACGAAATAGCTTTGATATTCAATTGAGCAGCTGAAGCAGACGCAAGCACCATCTATCCTACTATAATAACGCGCTAGGGCCGTCTGTTTTTTTGTGTGTGTGTGTCTGTCTTTAAATCTGTCTGTCACGAAATTTATAGAGGAAGCTGCAACTGAGCTATCGGGCTGCAATTTTGCACAACTTACCGTGCCAGCGTGTAGGCTCACCATGCACAAGGACGAACCGGTTCGATAAGCGGCTCCCTCAAAATTTGCGCGTCAAACGGGTCCACGCGCCTTTTGGCACGCAAAACTGGGTCGCTAATTCGACTTTTCGCAAAGTTATGATTTGCCTGACAAGTAACTTCGCGCGCCATGAATTCTTGCCCAAAAAGTGCTCAGAAAGTTTGCTTTTCTGCGAAAACAGCGCCAAAAATTGATGGGCGTGTAGATAGTCGCTTTGCCAAGGTTTTACTTTAAAAAAATGAAAAGATTTTTGCACCAAAATGTAGCCCTTGGTGACTACTATCCTTATGACGATCATCAAACTAGAATAAATCAGTCAGTAATCCTTTCAAATTCGCATTTGTTTCCTTGCAACAAATTTCTTTTTTTGAAAATTACCGATCTTACATGGAGATGCTTCATGAATGAACAGTTGTTTACGATCAATTTGTGATGCTCAGCATCGCGTGGTGAGTTTCAAAGTCATTCTCATGAGCAAGGCATACGGATAGGGAGCCAGTGCGAACCTCCGCGAAGCGGAGGTGACGCACTGGTATATATATAAAACTCAAAGTTTGTGCAACTCTTGACCGTATGTTTTTTTATAGACTCCTTCACGCGTGAACCGATTGAGCTGGAATTTTGCATATATATGTTTTCGACCCCCTAGATGGTTTTAGGTTACTTTTTGAAGCGATTTGCTGGATCCTTCTATTGATTTATTGATTTCGCCACTTTGCAATGAAAGTGAAGTCTTATCAACTACTATCATACCCAATGCACATTTTGGTGTAAACAATGGCAGACAAGCTCATTCTCATTTTGCGGTCAGAAGGATGCGGTATTTCCAGATGCTGCTGCTTTGAGGCATTTGCAATTACAACGCACCGTGCAGGTGGATATAGGCCGCGGGACCGGAGAAGGAAAGGGAGGAAGCAGAAATGCACCAGATGGAAGCGAGATGAACAGGGCTCGGCACAGCTGGCACCGGGTCGCTGGATATCGTTTTTTGGACGAAAGTAAAGGAGATATCGTTTTTTCGGGGTCCGGAGCGGAGAAGAGCCGCAAGAATGCCGCCGGCATGCCACCGGCATGCTGTCCATCAAACAAACAAAGGGTTTGTTTTCAGCCAAAATGCATATGACACCAAATTTGATGTGTGCATGTACGTTGGGGGACCCGAAGTATGGCTAAAAATTTATGAAAACTATGTGAATAAAAGCTGTGCTGAACTTTTTTCTGAATTAGCTGGCACCGTGCCAGCTGGGTGCCAGCTGAGCTGGCACCGACACTTTGCTCACATAAGTTTCGTACTTTTTTACATGAAATGTATCTACACCGTGAAAGTTTACATATAGAAAAGAAACAGTTTCATAATGTTATCTTTTCAGCGTTTTATAGCCTTTGAAAACTACTCGGTCTGCTCCGCAATGGAAAAGTCGGCTTTTTCTGCTTCTCGGGATGTGAGTCAACCACTTGAAAAGCTCAAAAAGCTGTGAAAAGTTGTTTCATGTAATTAGCATGCATAAAAACCCTACTACGTACTATAATTTAAAATCAATGACGGGTCTTCAAAATAGGTCAAGGGGGACTTCGTACGAGTTCAAGATCAAACGGGACTGGATTTCGTTTTGAAATTTCCCTGGTGCCAGCTCGTGCCGAGCCCTGGGTATGAAAGATGGAAAGGCGTAGGTTTTGAAGCAGAACACATATTTTATGCGCTCCCCCTCCTTCCTCTGGCTCCGTGGCTCATGAACCGGGCAAGACCGGGTATGTCAGCTAGTATACAATACAGTGGGAGTGGTTGGACGAAGCGAACATAATATCTGCAGCGAGCGTCATACAAGCACTCACGGAGAGATTTCGACGAAATATGCGATCTTTGCATTTTGGGCAAAATTTACGATGACATGTTTTCGTAGGCTCGTAACTCGGCGAATTTCACAGACTGGAGCCTGAGTAATGCACCTTTCGATAGTACATTTCCTAGTAACTTTGATTGAGAAAAGCAAGCAGGCAAGGTTCCTGACAGATACGCGAAAAGTGCGGCCAAAGTTACAGGCTTTCGTGATGCAGTTACAGTCACCTCACCGTATCTCTCCAAAAAGACCCTGTAATCCTCAAAGACCACGATTTTCGTAAAGAGCGTGTTCGAAAACCTCTATAAGCGAAGTTTCCTTACAATTCAAGAGCATCAACATTTTGACCAAAATCCATCGGCGAGCTTCCGGAGCGTAAATCGAGAAAAAATGGAATAACCCGAACATATCGGAAAACTTGCTCGTAGAGTTTATGCGACCTGCTGATTTCGAAACTCACATCTGCTTAGCAAGATAGCTTCGTATCCTGCGGATATGGCGAGTAGAATTTGGGACGACAAGATTTTTCCACAATTCACCAGCCGTTCTATTTCCTTTGAAAAGAAACCTGCGGCTACTATTTGGCACATCATAATCTACAGAAAAAGTGCTATCAAAATATCCTTGCTGGAATGTACTCGGGACAATGCCCGCCGCTTTACACCTTCGCGAAAAGACGTCCTCAGAAAGATTCAAGAATACTGAAATCGAAATATCAAGGACATGCTGTATATGAGAAGATTCGCCTTGATGAGCTGAGCAAGGCGCTGTTTTCGGATTCAAAATATTCTTATTCCGAAGGAAGTTATGGCCAGTAGAATTTAGAGATGCGTGATTTTTCCAAAATTCAGCAACGCTTCTATCTACTTTGGAAAGAAGTCTGAGCCTATTTTTAGCGCACAATAATCTACAAGAACAATAATTGAATAGTACTTTGTAAATTCTTCTATGTTGGGTAAGCGTTGCTTCACATATTCGCGAAAGGACCTCCGCAGAACAAATTGAAAAAACTGGAAACGGAATATCGAAGACGTCGTACCCCCACCTCCAGTATATCAAAAGATTCTCCGCGCCAAGCTGAATCGAATGGTGGCTTTGGATTCAGAATTCGTCCACTCTGAAGCGAGATATGGCCACGCGACGCTGATGTATGGACATGTCCATACATGTATGGACATGTACGGACATGTACGGACATGTCCGTACATGTATGGACATGTCCATACATTCGCGTCTTTTTTTCAAAAAATGTGAGCGGTATTGTAATTATGTTTTCTATAGTACATCAATCGCATCTCAACCGACTTCTTGAATGGTTTTCCGTTGGTGTGATCAAGCGGTACCGTACACATGAATCAACCAGAAGTGTGAAGCGCGCTTCACATTCCGGATACAGTAGGAAGTTGGCAGGCGTTAAGCTTAATCATAACTATAACCTGACCAGTGATTTTAAAGCAGCATTCCAATATCCTCAAAATTTTTGGCAGTTAACCCCCCTCCTCTCCACTCGAAAATATGTGGCAACCTTTGAGACTTGTGGGAATCGCACAAGTCTCAAAGGTTGTCCATATGTGTTATTTTTCAAGCAACATCTCTTTGTCTGAAAATCTAATCAAATGATATTAGGTTGGCACGAAAGTTCGTTCGCACCATTTTCAAAAATTCATAACTCTTTATACTCTTAACGAATTTGTACGACCAAAATTTTACTTAAAAGAGGAACTCATGCCCTTTGAATCTGTTCCTGAATTGTTCGTTAATGGTACAAATGAAGGAGCTAAAAGCTCAGAACCAAAATCACTCAGAATCTGAACTTTTCGTGTAGGGTCATAAAAAATCGGAGACTTGCAGTAGAAATCGGAGCAGTCGGTAATGTAGGTTTTTTCACAAGCTCTTTTCAACAGTGCAAAGTTTGCGCCGATTGATTGTCTCTATGAAAAGTTATGATTTTCGAGCAAGCAATACAAAAGGGCGAATTTGATTTGATTTGGCATTTTTCAGGGAAATCGTAACTTTTCAAAGAGACGCTTAATCGGCGCAAACTTTGCACTATTAGAAAGAGCTAGTAATAGAACCCATAATAACGACTGCTCCGATTCTTATCGCAAGGTCTCCGATGGTTTATGACCATCGGAGACCTACACCATCCTACACGAAAAATTCAAAATTTGAGTGATTTTAGTTTTGAGCTTCTATTTCCTTCATTTGTGCACATTAACGAACAATTCAGGTACAGATGCAAAGGGCATGACCTCTTTTAAGTAAAATTTTGGTCGTACAAATTCGTTAAGAGCTTAAAGAGTTATGAATTTTCGAAAATGATGCGAACGAACTTTCGTGCCAACCTAATATTTTAAGTTCAATTAATTGAATATATTGTAAAAAAGCATAGAGTATGCGAAATCAAAGTAGCCCTGGAAAGATGCTTCCTTAGGGCATATACGGAGAATTTTTGACTTTTTTTGAAAATTTACAGGCTACATGCTTATTTACGCGGTCTGCCCAAATAACACTTTTCATTTCTGGAAAAGCGGGTTATTGATATTTTTTAGAGCTGCAAAGCACAGTCTTGGATTTAGCTCATCCAAGGGAACCGAGAACGATGAATATCCCAAATTTGTCATTCTGCCGAGCCGCTGCCTTTAATTTTTACATGAATTACTTACTAGATCAACAAAATTCTCAAATATCTTATACACCATTTTTTGTTTAGTAAATATTTTGTCATGTTCTATTTCAAGCAAGGTTTGATTAGTTACCAGTGTGTGAAAGAATGAATTGTGAAGGAGTGGAAATGAATGTTTGATAATTCTACCAAAAAGTGGTAGTTATCGAAAAATGTGCTTACTACTAATGTCAAATTTCTAAGCGCTGTCTTGTGTTCTATGTTTTTTTTGGCGGGCTTCTTTACGTCTCTAAACTCCATAAAATCCGGAGAGCTCCTTTTTAATTGTTTTTTTGTACGCGGAACTTATTTCACCATTAATGTTCAGACGTTATATGAAAGGCAACCATGGACTATCAACAAGCGTCACAGTTTATGCCAACAATTGCTGGTTATGTGAAAGCATGGTCCGAAAATGTTGTACAGCTGACAGTCAAGGTAAGCGAGAAGATTTTTCTATAATAATGCAGTCGTTCCAATTTCCGACTCACCATTCTTCGACCATCGTGAGTGGTTGTTCCCAGCGTCAGGCTGCTTACCCACAGGGAAGCAAGCGACAAGCCGGCTGAAGAAGACGAATCGTCGCATCGATTGGTATGCTCTTTTATGTCTCAGCGAGATCAAAGACTTACAGCTAGGGCGTTCCCCGAAAGCGACGAGAAATTGAGCCTAACGAACATAAACAAAGAGCGAGAGCTTTTGTCTCAACGAGCGAAAAGGAGATGGTCAAAAAACTTGGCTCATCATAGGTACAAGCAACGACAATCATAGGTACAAGCAACGACAAAAGTTCTCAGAATCGCTTCGACATGCAACCATCAACGTAGGATCTTTGACGGCGCGACACCGCGAACTGGCAGATCTTCTTAAGAGACGCAGAGTGGATGTCGCCTGCATTCAAGAAACCAGATGGAAAGGGCAAAAGTCGCGCGATATAGGAGACGGATTCAAGCTCCTATACAACGTAAGTAATGGCAGAAACGGCGTAGGGATAGTTGTCTGCGAAAGACTGAGAAAGAAAATAACTAACGTTGATAGAGTAAGTGACCGCCTTATGAGCATCAGGATTGAAAATGGGAAGCAGATTTTACGAGTAGTAACTGCCTACGCACCACAAACCGGTTGCGGTGAGGTTGAAAAGAATGTGTTCTGGCATAAACTCGATGATTATATTCGATCTTTACCATCAGAAGAGATGCTCCTGCTTGGAGCAGATCTCAACGGCCATGTCGGAAAGCAAAGGAGTGGCACAGAAAAATGTCATGGAGACCATGGATACGGAGTACGAAATGAAGATGGTGAACGCATTCTTGAGTTTGCTACAGCTCATAACTTAGCGCTGGCAAATACTTATTTCATAAAGAAAGACAGTCATTTGATTACGTATGTCAGTGGAGGCAGAAAGTCACAAATAGACTTTTGGGCAGTAAGGCAGAGTGAACTCAAGTATGTGAAGAACAGCAAGGTCATTCCAGGTGAAGAATGCATACCGCAGCATAAGCCACTTTTACTGGATTTAAATGTTCCATCCGACAGGCAAAGATGGAAAACGACAGAGCAAAGAGAGCACATCAAATGGTGGAAGCTCAAAGAAGACCATAGCGCCACAGTTGCATTAGAATCTACTCTACCTGAGTTAGAAGAAGATGTAGAACAGACCTGGGCGAATCTAAAGAAGAATGTTTATCAGGTAATTGGAGATATACTAGGGCGCACGAAACCAGGAAGACCTAGACTCAACAAAGAAACATGGTGGTGGAACGAAGAGATTCAGCTTGTGATAAGAAATAAGAAATCAGCTTTTAGAGTATGGCAAAGAACAAGGACAGAAGATGCTCATCGGAAGTATCTAGAAGCGAAACGTACAACAAAAAAGAGAGTAAGGGAAGCGAAAGAAACGTATGTAACGGAGTTGTACAGAAAATTGCATACTTCCGAAGGTGTACGTGAAATCTACCGTTTGGCCCG
This sequence comes from Cylicocyclus nassatus, assembly GCA_958299035.1. Lineage (NCBI taxonomy): Eukaryota > Metazoa > Nematoda > Chromadorea > Rhabditida > Strongylidae > Cylicocyclus > Cylicocyclus nassatus. Next base: position 87,638,807 of record CATQJL010000316.1, on the reverse strand, counting down.
AAGAAGGACTGACGCCATGAAAGACATAGAGCACTTCTACAGTATTAGAGACGAACAGGGGAGGATGTTAAAAGGACCAGAAGATATAAATAAAAGATGGCGAGCACATTTTGCAGAGTTAGCGTCCGCGAGCTGCGAATGTACATCTACCATAAAAGCTGAACCAGTTCACGGACCAGTGCCAGCCATTACAGAAGATGAAGTCCGCGTCGCTATTTCGAAGACAAAGAACGGCAAAGCGACAGGCCCAGACGATGTCTCCAACGAATTCTGGAAGAAGTGTGGACAAAATGGAATTTCGTGGCTAACGCGACTACTAAACCAAATAGTGAGAATCAAGAAAATGCCTAGCGACTGGTATAAAAGTATAACGATACCAATATGGAAAAATAAAGGCGACATAGTCGACTGCTCCACGTATCGGCCCATCCGTCTCATTAGTCACACGTTGAAAATATTCGAAAGAATATTGGAGACACGACTTCGAGATATAGTGGAGCTTGCACCCAATCAATGCGGATTTTTGAAAGGCTGCGGCACAACTGATGCAATTCACATCGTTAGAACACTTATGGAAAGATGTCGAGAAAAACAATGTGAATTACATGCTGCATTCCTGGATTTAGAGAAAGCATTTGACAAGGTGCCACATAACATGATATGGTGGGCCCTACAGAAGCACATAGTGCCAGAGGAATATGTTCGGTGGGTAAGAATGATCTATCAAGGTGCAACCAGCTATGTAGAGACAGCAGCAGGACGATCAGAGGATTTCCACATAAACATTGGCGTACATCAAGGATCCGTCCTCTCACCCCTCCTCTTTATAATTGTTGTTGACGCGATAGTTACAAATTTTATAAGTCATCCCCCATGGGCACTCATATACGCTGATGATGTGCTCCTGATGGCAAGAAGCAGGAAGGAGCTGGAGAGGGACGTACAGATGTGGAAAACCCAGCTTGAACGACATGGTTTCAAGGTGAACATTCTGAAGACGGAATACATGGAAGTGGGTTTTCAAACGCCTGGAACTATTAAAATGGGAAACACTCTGATAAAGAAGACTACCTCTTTCAAATACTTAGGAAGTCGCATTTCTGCGGATGGCACGCTAGAAGACGAGATATGCGACAGAATAAACGCAGCTTGGTTGAAGTGGAGAGACCTCACAGGAATTATGTGTGACAAGCGGATGCCAATATACCTAAAATCGCAAATCTATCGTACGATGATCCGACCGACTGCGATGTACGGCTGCGAATGTTGGCCTATCACGCACAACGAAGAGCGAAAGCTTAGTACGATGGAAACAAAAATGCTGCGATGGACTCTAGGCATCACAATGATGGACCATGTCACAAATGACACCGTACGAGCCATGATGAAAGTCGCCCCAGTTGTCAAAAAATTGCAGGAGAGACGACTTCAATGGTACGGCCATGTGAAAAGAAGTGAAGAAGACCACATTACCAGATCGAGCACGTCAGTAGATATATCGGGAAAGAGACCAAAGGAAGACCGAAACTGAGATGGTTAGATAAAATTAAAGCGGATCTAAGAGAGCTCAAGCTAGAAGAAGAACAAGCTTTGAATTGCAAGCTGTGGAAGAGACTCACAAGAGCAGCAGACCCCGAATAGAAAAAAAACTTTTTTCTTTCATTGGGAAAATGCAAGGATAATAAATAAATAAATAAAATGCAGTCGTTCCAATACTTTTTTAGGGTTCGGGTCATTTCGTACCCATGGATCGACCCGCGCAAACACTTCATATGCTCGTCAATTTCTTGAGGAACAACTACAATTACAGTACACCTATTTTTGATGTAAGCTTCATTTTTACATACTCGCAAAAATACATGTATTACTTTTTGTTGTATTGTTATATTTGTAACATTGGAACTTTCGTCAAGTTTTAGGTTGACACAACTCCGCAGCCTACAATTTCTACTCCAGTGTCTCCACCTCCTAATTGCACGCGCAAAGTGAGTTATTCCATTGAACTTGCCTTTCAATCACGAGCGAGGCTTTGCTATTTCGTGATTGGTCGTCTGCACAATTTTGACACTCCAGGTTATCGTTGCAGGAAAGCGATCGAATCGTATCAATGCCTGGTTTGGATTGGAGCTTACCCTTCAAGCAGTATTCAGGATTCCTCAGGGGATCTGACACACATATGCTGCACTACTGATTTTGATAAAGTCGACTTATCGATTAGTAGAAAATATGAGATTCAGGCTTGTGGAATCAGAGCTTGTGGACCCAGCCACTGCACCGCTGCTTATATGGCTCAATGGTGGACCAGGATCAAGCCCCTTGGAAGCCCCTTATTTTTGGAAAATGGACCATTCAGTATTGGGAAAGACGGCATAACCGTGACAAGCAACCCTCATCCGTGGAATAAGGTGGGTCAAGTTAAATATCATTGTAAAGAAGATTTACGGTAATTACAGTTTGCTAATGTACTGTATTTGGAATCGCCGGTAGGTGTTGGCTACTCGCACTCAACAGATGGTGTATTGCCACAATATTCAGACGAGTTGGTGACTTCAATAGTACCAGCCAATTCCATGCGTGGGCGTGACAGGCGCTCTCTGTGATTGGTCCATTTCTTATCCTCATAATTTATCCTTGAGACTAGTACGGAAAACTATGCAGTTTTGGTGGATTTCTTCAGTCTCTATCCGGAATACCGTACTCGATCCTTTTATACCACTGGTGAATCCTACGCTGGGGTTTACATCCCAGCCCTTTCTGCTTTATCAGTACAAGGAATCCAAAACGGAACGCTAGACATAAACTACAAGGTGATTTTGGATTTATAAAAATCTGTACATACAAAAATCTGTTTGTAGGGCCTAGCTATAGGAAATGGAGTGCTGAGTAAAGTACATGACATGAATTCCTTATTCCACCTCTCGTACTACCATGGACAACTGACATATGAGTAGGGATTTGTGGTAGTTGTCGCCCATTATGTGATTCGATTCGTTGCAATAATTACACAACAATGATATCGCTTTGGTAAGAATGTGACAGATGAGTTGGACTGTCATTTAGATTCTCATATTACATCATGGAATGGAATGATTTTGGGTGGTAATCCGGACGATCTCTGTTATGTTTATGTCAGTTGTCCCCCTAAATAATAACCTAGATACTAAGATGAAGTTTGCAGATGATCAAATAAGGAGTCGATATCTTGCTGAGGGAATTTGATCCTTACAACCTTTATCGGCAATGCTATACGCTGAAAACTACCAATCAAACTACTTTCGTGGGAGACACATGGGTAATATATTTAGAGCACGTGAATTTGTGACAGATGTCCTTGTGTTTCAAAAAAGCATTTTTCAGACTGGGAACAACTACGACTCATCTGATCCATATATGGGCTACTACTGCTACATGAGTGATGCTCTTAGTAATTATCTGAATCTCGATTCCGTGAGAAGTGCTTTAAATATTCCAGCGGCGGCTTCGAAATGGATTGCTGACGGGTAAGACACTCTAGAAGTTAATTTCTCTAATCTACGCCTATGTCATGACTTCTATGCTAATCCCAAGCATCTATCCATACCGTTTCAAGCATTTAACAATCCCAAAGTTTTGAAGACTTTGAGTTGATTATAGTAATCATTCCTCAAAATGTATGTTTCTCTCTCCGGTTTTTTTTCTCTCTCAATGCAATTTACCCTTCTTACAACAGCTGCGCGGGTAGTTTCTTAAAAAAGGAACGCTGTGAGAGTTAGAGAGTTGTGCTACAACACTTATTTGAACAAGACTTTCAATAATTTTTGAACCAGAAGAATTTCAACGCAAACATCACGATTGTCTGCCACAGTTTGACGTCATGAAAAATCTTCGTTCGCTTACTGGAGGACTTCTGTTGTAAAAAAAAAGTGTAGCTCGGAATTTTTTTTCGATGAACGGGAAGTTGCTTCCGCTTTCCGGCGTTGAAAAAGTAGAACAAATTAAATAATGCACTCCATCTCTTTATGTAAGAAATGGTCACTCTCAAATCCTCAGAACTTCTTGAAGCAAAAAAAAATTTCATCGTTATTGATTCGATGGTCTCGTGGGGTAAAATTATTTATTTATTTAAAATTTAAAATTAATTTTACGGTCTGGATCTTACGACTCGTTCCTCGGGCAAGCTGGGCATGTCCGGATAACGATAGGCTGGACCACTGGCTTTCTTACAAACGGTACATGTGCGAAGAATGCGATCTACCATACGACGTGTGGAGGGTACGAAGAAGCGCTGTGACAGCTGGGCAATAGTCCCATAGACTCCTTGATGATACGATGCGAAATGGATGTGAAGTGTGATGAGGGATGTGAGTCTATGTGAGGGCACCAACAAAATGGGTGCTATGGGGTGGATTTTCTCCATGCGGGCTGGACATCTGATAAGCCCGTTTTCGTCTCTATGTGCTTTGAAACGCTCGAGGCGAAAACGTTCTAACAGATGGGCAGACTCTCGATAATGTTCGCGAATAAGCAAAATCTCTGCTAAGGCAATGTCCTGGGCCGTGATGTTACCGGCAGAGGAAATTTGAGAAAGAATGGGGGTTGCCCTATAGAGATGATGTCTATGCGCGGACACTTTGGGGCCAAGAAACTTGCGGCGCAAAAATCTGAGGACGTAAACGGTAATACGAAGAAGTTTCGTATAACTGTTCGTGACGTAAAATGGGATGACTGACACATGTGAATCTCCTCTAACCAAACCTACCTGTACAAACTCCTTGTCCTGCTCCGGTGTTGTCGTGGGCAGGGTCGTAAAGTCCATGTCTTTGTCGGGCCAGTACTCAGGTAACCGAAGGATGAACGATGGTCCTGTCCACCAAACATGATCCACTGCTTCCTTCGTCGTCAATCCGCGCGTCGCATAGTCCGCGGGATTGTCTTCCGAAGCAACATAGTGGAACTTGACATCGGTACCGGAATCCTGAAGTTCCTTAACGATCTTGCGAATGAAACTTACCCTGTTATGGACAAACTGCTTCAATGGCCTGGTGGAATGAATCCAATGAAGCACGATTTGGGAGTCTGAAAAAATGTGAATTGTGGAAAGTGGAAGATCTAACTCTTTGTGGAGGTATTGGGCTAATTTGATGGAATTCCTGGCTGCCATTAATTCCATTCTGGGGATAGTCATGGGCTTTGCGGGCTCGTTAAGGTGTGATCTGGCCATAACGAGGTGTGAGGTAGTAATGTCGTGAACGCGACTTACCAAATATGCGCATGCGGCGTACACTCGTTTGGATACATCTCCAAAGACGCATAGTTCGAATGTACATGTGAGGGGTATAGATCGTGGGATAACTCGTCTGGGGAAGGGTGGTAACGGGTATTGTGCATCTTGACAAAGGCGTCGCCACTCTTTGAGGGTTTCTTCACCCAATCTATCGTCCCATTTAAGCTTCTTCAACCACAAATCTTGTATGAATAACTTAAAGGGAACCGTAAAGGGAGTGAGAAGACCTAGGGGGTCATATGTGGAAGCATAAGCTTTGAGAGCAGTACGTTTCGAGACTACTGGATGTTCTATGGTCTTGATCGGGATGGTAAGCACATCCGGATCAGGTGTCCATGGAATTCCCAATAGTTTCGTGTGTTCCGGTTCTTTGATGCGGTCTTGTGGGTCTATCTTGCGATTGACTATGTTTGAGGAGCACAAAAATTCTCTCAAATTCATGTGCATGTGGTCAAATATGGACTTGGCTGATCTATACTTCTGCACGGCTTCGTCCTGTGTAGAAGCACCTAGAACAACGTTGTCCACATATGTGTTCCTTTCGATTTCTCGACAAAGTGGGGTATTAATGCGGTGCAAATAAATGCGAATAGATGCGGCTAGTATAAATGGGGAGGATTTGATTCCAAATGGGATTCTCGTAAAGCGGAAATGACGTAAGTTGTCCTTGTCAGGAGGTCGATTAACATCCTTCAGCCACAGGAAACGTGTCACATCTCGCTGAGAAACCTGCAGTCGAACCTGATGGAAATTTCTACATCAGCGATCAGAAGATACTTGTGCAACCGAGCTCGAAGCTGAATTCCTGCTATCTCTGGCAAAAGAGATGGTCCTTCATAGAGGCAGTCATTCAAACTGGGAACTCCTCGCATGTGGGATGAGGCATCGAAAACTACTCTTAGCTTAGTAGTAGCCGATGATTCCTTGAAGACAGCTTGGTGGGGAATATAGTAAACAAGATGACTATCGTCAACCTGCTCACTAACTTCCTCTATGAAGCCTGACTCCAGATGTTGTGCGATGGCTGCACAGTAGCTCCTCCATACAGATGGTCTTTCCTGTAGACTGCGATATTGACTGACTAATCGGCAATAAGCTAACTGCTTATTGTCGGCCAGCTGGGGATGTGATTCCTTCCAAGGAAACTGCACGTAGAGAAACCCATTCTCGAAACATGCGGTATCCTCGAAATGCTTGAGGGTATGGGAATTGGCGATGGCGTTTTCGTCATCGTGGGGCTGATCTGTAATACCTAAACGTTCTAATTGCCACAATCTGGCGACGATGTCCTCGTCTTCATCGTCTTCTCGCCACTGCTCCATCCCGGTGGATGTTGAGACGGGATGAACCTGCGAAAAAAAGATGAACCTGAGACAACGGTACCAAATCGTGTGTGGGTCAGAACTAATCCTGACGGTAGGCATACAGAAGATCCTTGTGTGATAATATCCCAGAAATGGTCAATACCTATAAGGACGTCGACGTTGACCGATACATCCTTATGGTAAGTCGGAAGATCGAATCCAAACTGACGAATGAAATCGATATCTTCCTTAGACAATTCTGGTGAGGTAGTGGGGCTTGTGAGCTTGTCTTTGGTGCGTACAAAGACTGTGAGTTGCTTATCGAATAAATCGATAAGTGTGAGATCAGCTTTACCAGAAACTTCCGTGGTCTGATGTCCTCCAAAAGCCGTTAACGTAATCGGCTGATGGTCATAGACATGAAGACCTAGTCGTTTGACTGCGGATGTGGTGATAAAGCTGGTCTGTGCGCCGGAATCGAGCAAAAGGGTCATATCCTGGAGATCTCCTAAGGCAGTGCGAGCTTTGGCTTTCACCAGCATCAAAGCTGGGTGAAGCTGGGGATTGTGCGAATGAAGCTGCAGACGTAGATAACACTGGTGATAGTCCTCATACTCCGTATCGGACTGTACCAACAGCTGATCATTCGTCCTTGCCTCCTCAGGATATGGCGATCCTGATCTTCGTCCTCTGCGTCGTTCCGGTGATGATGGGGATCGATATCGTCGATTCGTGGGGGATGACTCTCTGACGGGTACATCAAAACGTACACGTGGAGATGAGGATCGGGATGACTCACGTTCCCGAGAGTGAGAACTGGAACTCGATCTGCTGCGATATCCTCTCTGTTCGCGGGGCCTATAAGCACGATCACGAGAACGATCTCGGGATCTCCTGCTGTCCCGTGCTGGACTTCTCGAAGGAGAATAGTCTTAGAGGATTGGCGACTTCTCGTAGCGGGTCGTGATCCATGGGGTGACCTGGTCCTTGGGGATCGGCTTCTCCTTGGTGCAAACCTACAGAGCAGTCGATGGTGGTAGCCTCTGCAATTCCTGCAGATAGGATAATTGCACTGATCTTGGCGATGTCCTTCACGAAGACACTTCCAACATAATCCCAGAAGCTGCACGATCTTACGGCGAACGTTGACTGGGAGCTGTTGGTTGCATCCACGAGAGGAGTGTGCAAAGGAATCGCAGAAACAACATGCGGCTGGATCATAAAGTGATCTTGGGGAAGACGTTGGCTGACGCCCTGGGGAAATATCTCTATTGATGACGTAAGTACTACTGCGGGAGCAAGTCTGCTCGAACCTCTCCCTTGACTGAATAAGGTCATCGAGGTGAGACATGACTTGTCGAAGATCAAAGTCGGCTCGTTTCTCGAACTCGACGTTGTTAAGTCGCTCCTGGATCGACAGGGGGAACTTAGTCCGTACGAGATCGATAATATAAAGGGCACGATTCAGATCCTCGAAGCGCTTGAGGGCATGGAGGATTCCCTGAATCCGGAACCAAGTGTTTCGCATATCCGAAGCTGATTCGGTTGCGGGCTGAAGATCTCGGAGCTGCTGATGGAGTAGCGCTCTGGTCCTCCTCGGGCAATCGTATCGCTTCTTCAATGCCTGCACCAACTGATAGTAGTTGTTCCGTCCTGGTTCAAGATCCTGCAGTACCACACGAGCATCTCCCTTCAGCAAATTCTGCAGGTAGAGGTACTTCATATTGAGGTCGATGTTGGGATCGTTGTGAACGGCTAGCTCGAACGGACACCAAAACTGCTGGAACTTGATGACATCTCCATCGAACTGCGGCAACGTTAACTTCTCCAGATGGATCGGTACGTTGTGCGACGATGGGGCAGAATGTGCGGGCGTGAGCTGAAGATGTTCCAACTGCTGCACAGCGTCCAACTGTGGGTCCACAATCTGTGGACGTGGGGCGTTATCTGTGCGATCATGTCGCTGTGGCGTCGTCACTGTTCCTGTCGTCCCCGTAGTGGCGTCTTCACTAATGGAATTAGCAAGTCGATGGATACGAAGAGACTGGACTTGTTCACTATCCGCTTCCTGCGTACTCTGCAACGTGCGAAGAAGTGCTTCAGCGTCGGCCAGATGTTGATCCACGCTATGCTCTTCTTCGAACCTGCTGTACGCTTGCTGATCCGTCGGCGAACTGGAGATGGTAATGTGGTACAAAAGTACATCGCGACGTTCATGCAAAAGCAAAAGTGCCGATCTCAGACTCACTATGTGAAGCTGTGTGGCTGTCTGACGGAGCTGGAGCTGATGGAGTTGCTCCGCAACTGGGGCGTCAGACATATACGGGGTAAGCAAGTCGGAACTTACCTGTGTCCTAATCGCTTCCAGGTCCTCGATGGCTTTGACGACCTTGGGGATGTAGGATTCTGCGGTAGTCATATCGATCGATTGTGCGCTAACTCGGTAGCTTGCAGGAGGTAATAACTGCAGACCCAAATTCTGAAAATGTACGCCATAAGTGTGTTTGATGGGGGTGTGACTACTTCGCGACGTAGTCACACAAATGGTGAACATAATACACGAGTGAAATGAATGAAACGATGAGCAACAAACAACGACTGAAACTCCTAGATGTGACTATGGGGAACTGAGTGCCGATAATGAGGAGCAGTATCGATCGCAAGGAGGAGTAAACTAGCCAAGCCTAGCCAAAAGTTGCGAAAGAAAAAAGGAGAGAAGGGATGAATGCGCAATGCGAGCATGTGGGAGAAAAATAAATTTGGGGGTGAGACTCTCATCTAACGCAACACAAGCGCTCTTTCGCAGCCTGATAGCGTGTTTCAGGGCAGACAGAGCTATCTACCAGGGATCTCGATGGCTGCAGAGAAACCCGGCCACCAAGAATGATGGCGTGTTTCAGGGCAGACAGAGACTCTCTACCTGGGATCTCCATAGCTGCAGAGAAACCTGGCCGTCAGAAGGCACCAGACAGTTCCGGGCAGTAGGAAGGGCGTAGATTGCTGCTGCCATCCAGGTCTACGGGATCACCCTACCCCCGATAGTGGAACTGTGGGTAGTCGCGTACTGCGTCAACCTAGTCGCGTCAGAACTTGCTGATGAGACGAGAGATGAGTTCTCCAAGGAGCCACAAGGTACAACCAGCATGTATACACTGCGCAAACATGTGAAATGGGGAAATGTGATAAAATTTGCACTGCTGGCTAGGGACACTAATGTGCAAAGCGTGCACATGTGGACTACACAGGTGAGGCTCGATCACAAAAGCTGAACATAGGTTTGCTATCCCTATGCTCAACTCCGGTACGATGCACCATGTCGCGGATTGGGCCCCCAGCTCCCAACGTCAGTGGTACAACGGCTCTCCTGCATCGGCGAGGGGAGCCAGGGGTCCCTTCCGTGAAAGGGTGAAACGACTGTTGTGGTGGCATACCTGTGCAACGATGCTTGTGCCTGCCACATGGGAACTCCATACACACATAGTGGCCCTTGCCACCAGCCTGCTCAGCAGTTACTCGGCACTTGCGATACAAACTATCCTCCCAACTATCGACAGTTGGGGCATGTATATATAACCATGGCACGTAACTAGTATTGTGCCAGCCTTGATAGATGGATTTTACTAGGCGTGATTATAAATACACAACAATAATGATGACATGAGGTATCCCCGGAGCCACAGCCGAGCTGTGGCTCACCGCACCAAACAAATCACACAAATGCCCACCATTTATCCACAATTAATCCCTAAACTCAAACACAATGGGGTGGAGCACAACCAGCCAAGATCTTAACATCCCTAGGGGCCAGCAGTATCGAAAACCCCCCGAGGCGGTGTCGCCGGCATGTGCCAGGCGCGAGCGCGCTCGGGGTTACCTCGTAGCGCGGGGTGCCAGTCCTCCGTGGCGTAGTTGGAATTGACGCGTAAGTTGGGGTGGCGCTGGATCGATCGATGACGAGAGACGATTGGAACCCGACCGCTCACTGTGACGGCAGCTGCGAAGACTGAGTACGTGACTTATGCGAAAGCTGCTCAGGTAAGAGAGGTGAGAGGCGGGACAGCGCGAGGACGGCGTTTCAGGACCCCTTCGCACCGCGGCGGCGGCCTCCTTTACAGGAAGTCGCGAATCCGCGACACACACCTCTCAATCAAACAAGGATTTTGACAGAGCTCACAAAATTTTTTATAAATCGAAATAATTCCGATACACACCACTAAAACCAACTTATAAGTTTAATTCGATTATCATTACAAACATTCAGAACGATGGTGTATTATCATTGGAAAACTAGAATTCTACTACCTACATATTTGGAGTAAGTAAAGGGGGCGAGTAGGGGAAGGGGCGTTGCTGTCCCATGCAACCAATCTAATCGATTTCAGCGGCATCATTGCTGTCTACAATCAGACCAATCCATCTGCTGCACCTTCATTCGACTACATTATTAATAGGTTTTTTCCCTTGAACGGTTGACTGTCAAACTTCAAAAAAAAAACCTTCAGCCCCTATTACAACGCCAGCAATTTCACGATATTGCTCTGTAGTAGAGATGTTGACACTATATGCAATTGGATGGGTGCAGAATGGTATACCACCGAATATTTTGCAGGCAATCTTGGTTTACCTGTAAGTTTAAGGAACTCTTTCTATTAAGCGTTCGCTAATGTAGCTGTTGCAGTTACCAACACGAGAACCGTGGATATACCAAACTGATCCGGATAACTACCCAACATTGGGTGGTTTTGCTAGGAAATATGCGAAAGATATTGATGTACTAACCGTAAAGGTAGGTATTACCGTTAATTTAGTATGAACTTGCTGGAAACGCAGAAACTTGACGCTAAACCAACATACAATAAATCTATCGTTGTGCATTACTTAGGGCTCCAGGCATTTTGTACCATTGGATCGGCCAATGCAAGCTCTTCAAATGATCTACAACTGGATCAATAGAGCCGACTACAGTACTCCACTCAACATTACCCAACCAACAACCACTCCTATCCCCACAACGACAACCACTCCCATCACTACCCAATCCACAGCAAGTGCAGTTACCGTAGACGAAAGTACACCCAAGCCGCACAGCGTCGGCACTCCCAAAGCAGGGGACACGACTGCAGCCACAAGTTCTGGAACATCGCCAGCAAATATTCTCACTAGTGTGCAAAGTGCTCCTCCTATAACTGAGTATACAGTAACACCAACTACAAGTGGATTATCAAATCTCAGCATGTTACAGGGTTTGATGTTATATATTGCTTTACGGATACTGGCTTAAATAAACATTTTTTATTGAACTTTATCACGATACTATCACTAAAATATGTTATGTACTACGAATGCGTTTCTATAAAACTCAAAAATCGTTTATATGATAAAAGTGTTTCAATACAAGGCGTCTCAAAATCATGGAGCGTCATCAAAATCTCTCTAAACTAAGTCTTCCACCGAACTTCAAATACCATTCTGTAGAGAAACTGGGACTAACAGTACGCAGGGATTGTCCGTTACTGTAGGATTACGGTAGATCCCAGCAATGTGCACCATTGTGAATTAAAGCTTTGTAAAATTTTTCTTCCAAAAAATCTCTAAAGATGTGTAGCAGAGCTTTCTCCTCTGGTTTCACAGCACAGCTTCTCCAAAATCTGAAAATATTTCAAGATATATACCGGATGTCTGATCAGCATATAAATAAAAACTTTGCCACGATATACCTGTTATAACTTATGAACAAACTTGTGCGGTAAAGTGCAAATCTCATATTCAAAGTCAGCGACTCTTATTAGCCTGGTGTGGATGTTCATAAATTGTTTGGTTTCCTTTCTGAAGCTAAATATGGCCCTCGAGGCCAAAGACCTATCTCGAAGTTTTCACGATTATTCACAATCAAGATAGTGCACACCGGTTCAGGCACCCTGTATTACTACGTTTCCAACCCAGACTTGTCACAGGCTACCTTTCGTGGTTATTGGAGTCTGTGCATCGAAGAAAGTAGAGGCTCATCATATTCTAACCGAGCAAACAGATTCGATGGAGTTTGTTTCTCCCTGCCAGCAGGACGCGGCGATCTGCGGCAAGGCTGACGAAGAAGGAGACTTAGCCCAAGATGTCTATTAAATATTATTGGGTGAGGGGTTGAATCGCCGATAAGTTCCACCCCGAGCGGACAGCTGGTACTAATGTACTGTCTGTAGCATTCATGGCTCCGTGGTCTGGTGCAGATGTTCGCGTGGGATCACCTCTTTTCGGCGACATATACTCCTCCAATAACACAGATCTCTTATTTAAGCAATTCTTCTTGGAAAGGGAGTAGAAAAGGACACTAAGTTATGTTCATTTGTTTTCTAATCATCATGACTTATAATAACGGGCTAAGGATGTTTACGTGACTTTGTGTGTGTGTGTGTGTGTGTGTGTGTGTGTGTGTGTGTGTGTGTGTTGTGTGTGTCTGTCTGTTGCGAAATTCGTGGAGCGCGTTCCAACAAACGTCCTGGGCCCAAATTTTGCACAGCACATGCTACCAACACAAAACTCCACCATGCAAAAGCATGAGCGGATTCGTTGAGTGGATCCCTCAGAAATTGCCAAACGGGTCCACTTCGCTTCCGACCCACAAAATTGGGTCCGTATCACCACTTTTTGCAGAGTCGTGGATGAGTTTGGTAAGCAAATGTGCAAGCCTTGGACACTAGCTCAAATAATGGGCAAGAATCTACTACTTTGCGAGACGCCAAAATGGATTGGTTGCGTAAATGGTCAATTTGAAAACGTTCTACTGGCGCATTTGAGAAGATTTTTGCGCAGAAGTGTTGCTCACGGTGGCTATTGACCTTATGGCAACTACCAAACCATAAGAAATCCGGAAACCCACTCAAATTTGCATTTGTTCTTCTGCGAAAAGTTCCGTCCTCTCGAAATCACCGATCTCACATGAAAAAGCTGTTAAAATGAGTGGTTGTCTACATCCAATTCCTGGTAGTCGGCTACTGCGCGGTGAGTTTCAGTGCCATCATTATGGGAAAGTATTGAGGCACATGGATAGTAGGGCCAGTGCGAGCCTCTGCGAAGCAGAGGTGACGCACTGGTTACTTATAACTCAGGTATAATCGTCAGGGGCAGGCGGTCCGCAAACTCTCGCTTTTCTGCAAGCGGTCAGCAAAATTTTGGGGTCTGGCCAAGCTTTCAGAATGCGGTACTTCCGTGTTCTGCAAGCGGGCAGCAATAAGACATTTTCTGCGAGCGCTCGTCAAACTTTCAGCGGGCGCGCAGACCCCTTTCATGCAGTTTCGGGCTCACGGCGAGCAAAGGTGAGACTCTATATGGCAGAGGTGTCATCGACGGTTCAATTACCCGAGTTTGAGGTACCTTTTCTCAACGGAAAATATCTACAGGCTGCGCGGTTTTCACAAAAGACGTGCGGCCCCAAATATTTTTGCATATTTTCGCGGAATGTCTGCGAGAGTGCGGCCACCGCCACAATTAATCCATAGGAAAACTGCGATTGTTCTCCAAGCATTCGTCTAAAATTTAGCCAAAAATCTTCCAAATTTGCAAGCGGACCGCAAGAAATCAGCGAACTATTTTGCCGATGCCGGCTTGCCCATAAATCGTATGGCCGCCTCCTCCCTGCGATTATCTTTTGCGATATTCGATTATCTGAATTTGTGTATGTGTGTATATATATGATGCGTGTATGTGTATGTGTGTACGTGTATATGTGTATATGTGTGTATCACTGGCGGTCCCAGGATTTCGGACCGGGGGGGGGGGAAATTTTTTCAAATGAAGGTGCGTGGCGTTAGTCACGCATTCCGAAAAAATTTTAGGGGTACTTCTCAAAATTTTTGTGGGTCCCCAACCCCTAAAATCTGTAAAAAAGGGGCTTTGAACTTTTAAAAAAATTTTAAAAATTATTTTGATTATTTACAAAAATAAACAAGTCGTTTGCACATTTTTATAACCCATATAAGTAAGCCTCAAAAATTTCGCGACCCATTCTCGAGGGGGGGTGGGCGCCCCCCCCCCCCTCGGACCGCCACTGGTGTGTATGCGTGTATGTGTATGTATACGCACGTGATGTGTTTGGGGGCCATCGCTCCCAATGTGCGCCATCGCACACATTTGGGTGCCATGGCGTACAGTAGATAAGTGTTGTGTGCCATTGCCTTCTTTGGGGGCCATGGGACACATGGGGAGCGATGGCGCTCATCGTGGATCTTGCGACTAAGCGTAGCTAAGCAACTAAGATTTTGCTAGATGCTTGTTCAAAAGCCTTACTTGGGATTCAAGTTTGAGCTAAATCAGATCAAGCTGAAGCGAGTTATGATTTTTCATAAAAAATTAAATTTTATCTTCGTAATTCGAAAAAGCATGTATGAGCAATTTAGAAAAACCTGGAAAGTTCTTAGAACGCTCTAGAAACGTCATTTGCTTACTCCTTTGAAAAAAACTGTGAAAACTCCGCTGTTCATTGATAATATCATTTTATCACTTATCGTTGATAAAATGATATGTTCGGATCATTTTTGGCGTAAGGTAAGCAAACCATCGTAGGAGAAGCTGTGCAAGTTTTTTAGCCGCGATCCTCACTTTGAAGCGATTTATGAGCTGTTATAGGTTGAATGGATGCATGATGCAATTTTTGCCGACCCCTCACTCCGTAATTGATCGATGACCCAACAACAGACAGCTCTTCGTTGTTGAAGTTGAATTTTTCAAAAATGTGTAACTTGTTCAAACCGTAAATGAAGTGAGCGGAAGGAAATATACAAATATTGGATATATAGGAGCATCAGAAGTGGGCGAGGCTTATAGTTTAGACCTATACAGCGTATAATTTCGTAATTCCTCAATTCTGCAGAATTACATGCTGGAAAGCCCAAATAAAAGCTAATGAAGTCAGTGGAAGGAAGTATCCATGTAACGGATATACAGGAGCATCAGAAGTGGGCGGGGCTTACAGTTTACACCTATACAGCGTATGATTTCGTAATTCTTCAAGTCTGCATAATTACATGCTGGAAAAAGCGCAAATTAAGGCTAAATGGAGTTGCTGAATGGAAATATACATATATTGGGCGGGGCTTACAGTTTACACCTATACAGCGTATGATTTCGTAATTCTTCAAGTCTGCATAATTACATGCTGGAAAAAGCGCAAATTAAGGCTAAATGGAGTTGCTGAACGGAAATATACATATATTGGGTGTAAAGCAGCATCAAACGTAGGCGGGGCTTACAGTTTACACCTATACAGCGTATGATTTCGTAATTCCTCAAGTCTGCATAATTACATGCTGGAAAAAGCGCAAATTAAGGCTAAATGGAGTTGCTGAACGGAAATATACATATATTGGGTGTAAAGCAGCATCAAACGTAGGCGGGGCTTACAGTTTACACCTATACAGCGTATGATTTCGTAATTCCTCAAGTCTGCATAATTACATGCTGGATTGCGCAAATTAAGGCTAAATGGAGTTGCTGAATGGAAATATACATATATTGGGTGTAAAGCAGCATCAAACGTAGGCGGGGCTTACAGTTTACACCTATACAGCGTATGATTTCGTAATTCCTCAATTCTGCAGAATTACATGCTGGAAAGCCCAAATAAAAGCTAATGAAGTCAGTGGAAGGAAGTATCCATGTAATGGATATACAGGAGCATCAGAAGTGGGCGGGGCTTACAGTTTACACCTATACAGCGTATGATTTCGTAATTCTTCAAGTCTGCATAATTACATGCTGGAAAAAGCGCAAATTAAGGCTAAATGGAGTTGCTGAATGGGGATATACATATATTGGGCGGGGCTTACAGTTCACACCTATACAGCGTATGATTTCGTAATTCTTCAAGTCTGCATAATTACATGCTGGAAAAAGCGCAAATTAAGGCTAAATGGAGTTGCTGAATGGGGATATACATATATTGGGTGTAAAGCAGCATCAAACGTAGGCGGGGCTTACAGTTTACACCTATACAGCGTATGATTTCGTAATTCCTCAAGTCTGCATAATTACATGCTGGATTGCGCAAATTAAGGCTAAATGGAGTTGCTGAATGGAAATATACATATATTGGGTGTAAAGCAGCATCAAACGTAGGCGGGGCTTACAGTTTACACCTATACAGCGTATGATTTCGTAATTCCTCAAGTCTGCATAATTACATGCTGGATTGCGCAAATTAAGGCTAAATGGAGTTGCTGAATGGAAATATACATATATTGGGTGTAAAGCAGCATCAAACGTAGGCGGGGCTTTCAGTTTACACCTATACAGCGTATGATTTCGTAATTCCTCAATTCTGCAGAATTACATGCTGGAAAGCCCAAATAAAAGCTAATGAAGTCAGTGGAAGGAAGTATCCATGTAATGGATATACAGGAGCATCAGAAGTGGGCGGGGCTTACAGTTTACACCTATACAGCGTATGATTTCGTAATTCTTCAAGTCTGCATAATTACATGCTGGAAAAAGCGCAAATTAAGGCTAAATGGAGTTGCTGAACGGAAATATACATATATTGGGCGGGGCTTACAGTTCACACCTATACAGCGTATGATTTCGTAATTCTTCAAGTCTGCATAATTACATGCTGGAAAAAGCGCAAATTAAGGCTAAATGGAGTTGCTGAATGGGGATATACATATATTGGGTGTAAAGCAGCATCAAACGTAGGCGGGGCTTACAGTTTACACCTATACAGCGTATGATTTCGTAATTCCTCAATTCTGCAGAATTACATGCTGGAAAGCCCAAATAAAAGCTAATGAAGTCAGTGGAAGGAAGTATCCATGTAATGGATATACAGGAGCATCAGAAGTGGGCGGGGCTTACAGTTTACACCTATACAGCGTATGATTTCGTAATTCTTCAAGTCTGCATAATTACATGCTGGATTGCGCAAATTAAGGCTAAATGGAGTTGCTGAATGGGGATATACATATATTGGGCGGGGCTTACAGTTCACACCTATACAGCGTATGATTTCGTAATTCTTCAAGTCTGCATAATTACATGCTGGAAAAAGCGCAAATTAAGGCTAAATGGAGTTGCTGAATGGAAATATACATATATTGGGTGTAAAGCAGCATCAAACGTAGGCGGGGCTTACAGTTTACACCTATACAGCGTATGATTTCGTAATTCCTCAAGTCTGCATAATTACATGCTGGATTGCGCAAATTAAGGCTAAATGGAGTTGCTGAATGGAAATATACATATATTGGGTGTAAAGCAGCATCAAACGTAGGCGGGGCTTACAGTTTACACCTATACAGCGTATGATTTCGTAATTCCTCAATTCTGCAGAATTACATGCTGGAAAGCCCAAATAAAAGCTAATGAAGTCAGTGGAAGGAAGTATCCATGTAATGGATATACAGGAGCATCAGAAGTGGGCGGGGCTTACAGTTTACACCTATACAGCGTATGATTTCGTAATTCTTCAAGTCTGCATAATTACATGCTGGAAAAAGCGCAAATTAAGGCTAAATGGAGTTGCTGAACGGAAATATACATATATTGGGCGGGGCTTACAGTTCACACCTATACAGCGTATGATTTCGTAATTCTTCAAGTCTGCATAATTACATGCTGGAAAAAGCGCAAATTAAGGCTAAATGGAGTTGCTGAATGGGGATATACATATATTGGGTGTAAAGCAGCATCAAACGTAGGCGGGGCTTACAGTTTACACCTATACAGCGTATGATCTCGTAATTCCTCAATTCTGCAGAATTACATGCTGGAAAGCCCAAATAAAAGCTAATGAAGTCAGTGGAAGGAAGTATCCATGTAATGGATATACAGGAGCATCAGAAGTGGGCGGGGCTTACAGTTTACACCTATACAGCGTATGATTTCGTAATTCTTCAAGTCTGCATAATTACATGCTGGATTGCGCAAATTAAGGCTAAATGGAGTTGCTGAATGGGGATATACATATATTGGGTGTAAAGCAGCATCAAACGTAGGCGGGGCTTACAGTTTACACCTATACAGCGTATGATTTCGTAATTCCTCAATTCTGCAGAATTACATGCTGGAAAGCCCAAATAAAAGCTAATGAAGTCAGTGGAAGGAAGTATCCATGTAATGGATATACAGGAGCATCAGAAGTGGGCGGGGCTTACAGTTTACACCTATACAGCGTATGATTTCGTAATTCTTCAAGTCTGCATAATTACATGCTGGATTGCGCAAATTAAGGCTAAATGGAGTTGCTGAATGGGGATATACATATATTGGGCGGGGCTTACAGTTCACACCTATACAGCGTATGATTTCGTAATTCTTCAAGTCTGCATAATTACATGCTGGAAAAAGCGCAAATTAAGGCTAAATGGAGTTGCTGAATGGAAATATACATATATTGGGTGTAAAGCAGCATCAAACGTAGGCGGGGCTTACAGTTTACACCTATACAGCGTATGATTTCGTAATTCCTCAAGTCTGCATAATTACATGCTGGATTGCGCAAATTAAGGCTAAATGGAGTTGCTGAATGGAAATATACATATATTGGGTGTAAAGCAGCATCAAACGTAGGCGGGGCTTACAGTTTACACCTATACAGCGTATGATTTCGTAATTCCTCAATTCTGCAGAATTACATGCTGGAAAGCCCAAATAAAAGCTAATGAAGTCAGTGGAAGGAAGTATCCATGTAATGGATATACAGGAGCATCAGAAGTGGGCGGGGCTTACAGTTTACACCTATACAGCGTATGATTTCGTAATTCTTCAAGTCTGCATAATTACATGCTGGAAAAAGCGCAAATTAAGGCTAAATGGAGTTGCTGAACGGAAATATACATATATTGGGCGGGGCTTACAGTTCACACCTATACAGCGTATGATTTCGTAATTCTTCAAGTCTGCATAATTACATGCTGGAAAAAGCGCAAATTAAGGCTAAATGGAGTTGCTGAATGGGGATATACATATATTGGGTGTAAAGCAGCATCAAACGTAGGCGGGGCTTACAGTTTACACCTATACAGCGTATGATCTCGTAATTCCTCAATTCTGCAGAATTACATGCTGGAAAGCCCAAATAAAAGCTAATGAAGTCAGTGGAAGGAAGTATCCATGTAATGGATATACAGGAGCATCAGAAGTGGGCGGGGCTTACAGTTTACACCTATACAGCGTATGATTTCGTAATTCTTCAAGTCTGCATAATTACATGCTGGATTGCGCAAATTAAGGCTAAATGGAGTTGCTGAATGGAAATATACATATATTGGGTGTAAAGCAGCATCAAACGTAGGCGGGGCTTACAGTTTACACCTATACAGCGTATGATTTCGTATTTCTTCAATTCTGCATAATTATATGCAGGAAAGCCCAAATAAAGGCTAAATGGAGTCAGTGGAAGGAAATATCCATGTAATGGATATACAGGAGCATCAGAAGTGGGCGGGGCTTACAGTTTACACCTATACAGCGTATGATTTCGTAATTCTTCAAGTCTGCATAATTACATGCTGGATTGCGCAAATTAAGGCTAAATGGAGTTGCTGAATGGAAATATACCTATATTGGGTGTAAAGCAGCATCAAACGTAGGCGGGGCTTACAGTTTACACCTATACAGCGTATGATTTCGTATTTCTTCAATTCTGCATAATTATATGCAGGAAAGCCCAAATAAAGGCTAAATGGAGTCAGTGGAAGGAAATATTCATATATTGGGTGTATATCAGCATCAAAAGTGGGCGGGGCTTACAGTTTACACCTGTAAAGTGTCTAATTTTTTGAAATTCTCCAATTCTGCTGATTTAGATGCAGGAAAGCTGAACTACAGGCTAAATGGAGTCGCTGGAAGGAGATATTCATATATTGGGCGTATAGCAGCATCAAACGTAGGCGGGGCTTACAGTTTACACCTATACAGCGTCTCATGCAGGAAAGCCGAAATACAGGCTAAATGGGGTCGCTGGAAAGAGATATTCATATATTGGGCGTATAGCAGCATCAAAAGTGGGTGGGGCTTACAGTTTACAGCTTAAAAGCGATAAATCCATATTTTAGGGTTAGTGGACCACCAAAACCTCAAAAATCGTCAGAAATACGATATTCTGGAGGTTGCGAATTCCCGAAAATCGTCAAAAATCGATAAAATCGGTATTCTGGATGGCGCGAAATCCCGAAAATTGGCAAAAGTCGTCAGAATCGATATTCTGGAGGTTGCAAAATCCCGAAAATTAGCAAAAATCGATATTCTGTGGGGCGCGAAATCCTAAAAATTGGTAAAAATCGATAAATTCAGTATTTCGCAAACTCCAAAATCTCATCGTCAGAATCGATTTTCTGGAGATTGCAAAAACCCGAAAATTGGCAAAATCGATAAGTTCGATATTCTGGCAGTTTCGAAATTTCGGAAATCGATAAAATTTAAAAAAAGCTAAGCGAAAAATGTCAATGACCACATTAGATTACTCCAGCCCTGCAACTTGTAGAGATATAAGGGCGCAAACTCGCCCTTACTGACAGATTGCCCAAGTTCGGCTGTCAATTACGCACTTTTATTGGAAATTTGTTCTTCTACGACCTTTTCTCCAAAAGTCATATTTTCAAAGATCTATCCAAAAAAACAAACCCCAGCCCCATATCTGTAATATTCGCAGAGTTATTAGCCCCCCAACATGCATGCTCAGGTTGTAAAATCGGCCCCTTCGAAGTTGCCCCGTAATTCTTCCAAAAATCACGTTAGACGCAACTCTTACATATATACACACTACAATTTTTGTGGCTCCTCAAGTGCAGTTTAGACCTGCTTTGAAGAATTTTCAAGTTGAAATTTTGAAGCTTTATCATCCATGGAGGGAGTCTCACCCAATATATGTATATTTCCATTCAGCAACTCCTTTAGCCTTAATTTGGGCTTTCCAGCATGTAATTATGCAGACTTGAAAAATTACGCAATCATACGCTGTATAGATGTAAACTGTAAGCCCTGCCCACTTCTGATGCTCCTATATATCCAATATTTGTATATTTCCTTCCGCTCACTTCATTTACACTTTGAACAAGTTACACATTTTTGAAAAATTCAACTTCAACAACGAAGAGCTGTCTGTTGCTGGGTCATCGATCAATTGCGGAGTGAGTCGGCAAAAAATTGCATCTTGCATCCATTCAACCTATAACAGCTCATAAATCGCTTCAAGTGAGGATCGCGGCTAAAAAACTTGCACAGCTTCTCCTACAATGGTTTGCTTACCTTACAC
Organism: Cylicocyclus nassatus; assembly: GCA_958299035.1. Lineage (NCBI taxonomy): Eukaryota > Metazoa > Nematoda > Chromadorea > Rhabditida > Strongylidae > Cylicocyclus > Cylicocyclus nassatus. Next base: position 87,616,999 of record CATQJL010000316.1, on the reverse strand, counting down.
CAAAAATGATCCGAACATATTTTATCAACGATAAGTGATAAAATGATATTATCAGTGAACAGCGGAGTTTCCACAGATTTCTTTCAAAGGAGTAAGCAAATGACGTTTCTAGAGCGTTCTGAGAACTTTCCAGGTTTTTCTAAATTGCTCATACATGCTTTTTCGAATTAAGAAGATAAAATTTATTTTTTTATGAAAAATCATAACTCGCTTCAGCTTGATCTGATTTAGCTCAAATTTGAATCCCAAAAGGCTTTTGAACGAGCATCTATTAGCAAAATCTTAGTTGCTTAGCTACGCTTAGTCGCAAGATCCACGATGAGCGCCATCGCTCCCCATGTGTCCCATGGTCTCCAAAGGGAGCAATGGCACACAACACTTATCTACTGTACGCCATGGCACCCAAGCGTGTGCGATGGCGCGCATTGGGAGCGATGCCCCCCCCCCCCCCCCCACACACACACACACACACACACACACACACACACACACACACACACACACACACACACACACACACACACACACACACACACACACACACACACACACACACACACACACACACACACACACACACACACACACACACACACACACACACACACACACACACACACACACACACACACACACACACACACACACACACACACACACACACACACACACACACACACACACACACACACACACACACACACACACACACACACACACACACACACACACACACACACACACACACACACACACACACACACACACACACACACACACACACACACACACACACACACACACACACACACACACACACACACACACACACACACACACACACACACACACACACACACACACACACACACACACACACACACACACACACACACACACACACACACACACACACACACACACACACACACACACACACACACACACACACACACACACACACACACACACACACACACACACACACACACACACACACACACACACACACACACACACACACACACACACACACACACACACACACACACACACACACACACACACACATACACACACACACACACACACACATACACACACATACACACACACACACACACACATACACATACACACACACACACACACACGTAAGTAGAGTAAATAAGGATAAGATGTTTTAATCACTGTTTGGCTTGGAATTGCACACCTTTAGATCTCACTGACAAGGGGAGCTACCTAACTTAGGCCTTTTGACAAGTGACATATATATGTTTTGAATCAGCTTCAAACGCTGATTTCGAACATGCAATTCCTAGCTACCGAGCACCACTCGGGAGCGAGTTATGGACTTTTACGTGCGCGAAATTGGCATACTCATCGACTCATTAGCACGGCATCATCAACTAAGTGCTAATACACCTGCATGTGGTTTCTTTCTAGTGAGAAAAGATTTATTTGTGTTAATTCAATTTCTCAGCACCTTTTTCTTGCAGATTTTTATCTACAGGGAGTCTTGATGTGTTTAGTAGTATGCTAATTTTGAGCAGGAAAAAGCCTAAACTCGCTGCGGAATGGTGCGCGGCAGCTGGGAATAGCATATTTGCAATCAGTGTTTGAAGCTAAATTGGAACATATATGCCCTTGCCAAAAGGCCGAGCTAAGTTAGGTAGCAATCCTTATGAGTATTATTACGCATGAACATTTTCTCTACTTTTTACCTCTTCATTAACTCCTCTGTATGGTTCGGATACAGGATATCACATAGGTAATAAGTTCTTTCTCTTTTTTAGTTTCCTTTGGTCCTCCCTCCTTACTACAGAGTTCTGGGGAGGGTGGTTACTAAAACTTTACTCCGTCTAAGGCCTTGGACAGAGTTCACGCGATTTGGTTGTCGCCAATCGCTAAAAATAAGTGTTACGAGTTCATGCATGCCGATCTTCTTGTAATTCGGTTGTGATAGTCTTCCAACAGACTAATCGTGACTAACTATCACAACCGAAATACAAGAAGATCGGCATGCATTGAACTCGTAACACTTGTCTTCAGCGTTGAATCGCGACGACCAAATCGCGTGAACTCTGATCGAGGCCTAAGAGTACGAACGAAACGGAGTTATCATTGCCAGCATACATTCTATTTTTTGAACTCATTAACCAAATTTTTCTTTTATTTGCTACTTGTTTTATTGGCTAAGCTTGTCGGGTTGTGGTAACGCGGATTACGCGGCATCTAAATAGTAGAATAGTAGCGGCCATTGTTCCGCTTTAGAGACCTGTCGCGAGAGTAAGACGAATCGGCAGTGGACGCACCTGCGCACTTGTCTTTCAAACATCTCCGACTGTATGACGAACGAGCTACTGCGTGACTGACGTGCTCCGTGCTCATGCACGATTGATATTGCCAGGTCTTTCAGTGTGAGTCAAAAGCAGAATTCAAGACCTTTTTTGAATAGGTTTAAATTGAAAGTACTATTCATACCTGAATTGGACAACTTTGTCGTATGATCTTTCTATGTGTTGTGAGTTGCGCAATTTTATATATAAAGCTAAATGTCTGCCTGTATTTGTGTTCGTATGTTCCGAATGAAAAATTCCATTTTTGAATTTCTTATTGTAAACAAAAATCTCCCCCACAATGGTCGGCCGCCTCATCGTGGCGTGGGGGTGACAATGGGTGTCGAACTGCGATGCACAGCCGAGTGTATACTCTGGCAGGACCTCCCAAGCTGTAAAGGAGTTCGACGTTTTCGGTCTCGGGCGGATGCCTAACTAAGAGCCGGCCAGGTCAGATCCCGTCTGGTTTTTTGGTTGCTAGGCGGTTCTTCCCACTCAAAGCCCGGGGTCAGCAATCGCCCCGTGGAAATTAAGAGTAGGCTTAGTAAGCCACTTTTTGTAGGGGAAAACTTCATATTACTCCTCCAGTTAGAAGAAAGAAACCTCCCACATCGTATCCCGCCTACGGCGCCGGGAATAGCAAGAACGATATCAAGGTCCTCAGGGCGCCATTTGGATTGGACAAAAACGACACTCTGCCCGGACGACACGCCATAGAGACTGCCTCATGCTCTACACCTACAGTCTCCACAAACGCCGACCTCCACGCTCTTCTTGACGCTGCAGAGCACATCAGGTACCACGTCATCGCTCTGCAGGAAACGAAGTCCAGGAAGAAGGACGTGCGACAGATGAGTGATGGACATCATTCGTGGTGAAAAAGTTCCATCACAAAAGTTGGAGGCGTTGGCTTTGTCGTCCACCCATCGATCGTCCATCTTGTCGATTCGCACGCACGAGATCCTGTCACTTCGGCTAGCCATCCTACGACTACGCCCTCCACGTCAGAAGACTATCAGCATCATCAACTGCTACTCACCAACATCAGCAGCTGACGACTCAGAAATAGATGCTTTCTATGAACGTGGAGGAAGTCGTCCGCAACGAAAAGCCCTCAGAAAGTCCGCAGAACAACTTTGCAGGAGGATCTCAAAAAGTACAGGCAAGCCAAGATACTGGAAGCAGCCGAAGGAAGACGAAGTGAAGTCTCAAGAAGTGCCGAAAGGACCTCTGTGAATATCACGTACCGCTGGCTGCACTACTGAACGAAGACGGGACTCTGACTTCTTCCCGATATAAGATGGAATCTATCGCGAAGAACTTTTACACCAACCTCTTCCACTCATCAACACCCGTGCAAATGCCCGTTGTTCCCACTGGAGAAGTACCACCAAAGATTCTACCTGCTGAAGTGCGCACGGCGATTCAGACCATGAAGACGTCCACGGCTCCAGGACCAGATCACCTTTCCGACGAACTTTTGCGAGAAGGAGGACACTGTCTACACGAGGTTCTGGCGTCGCATTTGCCGTCTTCCCTTCAGAAGGAGTTTCAGATTCTCGACCAGTAGGGAACGTCAAGAACCGTCCTTCTCACCAAGAAGGGCAAACGGGAGAATCTTCGGAACTATTGTCCAGTATGCCTGCTGAATGTGCTGTACAAGCTTTTCATAAAGATGACCCTTGCCCGTATATCAAGGACACTGGATGAAGCCCAACCCCAAGAACAAGCTGGATTTCGCAAAGGATTTAGCTGCATGAACCACGTCCAAACCGTCTCGAAGGTCATAGAAGTCTGCCGGGAGTACCGACTGCCTCTCGTCCTTACCTTTGTCGACTACGGGAAAGCCTTTGACAGTGTCGAAACCAACGTTATCCTGTCTGCGCTAGTCGTTCAAGGAGCGGAACCAGCTAACGTGAAGACGTTAGCCGACTGCTACAAGGACTGTACAACGACGATGCAGCTATTCCATCCCCCCTGATTATACCAGTTGGGAAGGGGGTCCGACAAGGCGACACTAATTCGCCGAAGCTGTTCGCCGCGGCCTTGCAGTGGGTGATGAAGTCATTGGACTGGGACGAGAGAGGCATATGAGTCAATGGGATATTTCGTCGAACCTTCGTTTTGCGAATCGTTCTCTTTTCGAGCAGTGTCACTGAAGCAGAGACGATGCTGAAGGAACTGAACGAAGTAGGGAATAAGATAGGATTGCGGATAAATCGGAAGAAGACTCAGTTCATGAGGAACGCCCTCTGCGAAGATGCAGGTATGGAATTAAAAGGCACCCCGATTATGGAGACGTCTTCCTACGTGTATCTCGGACGTTCGATGAACATGAGAACGACTTGAGGGAAGAACTTAACAGGAGAAGAAGAGCAGCCTGGCCTTCGAAGGAAGCCACCGACCATCTGACGGACCCGGAGCTCCGCGCCCACCTGTTCGACTCAACCGTTCTTCCGGCGCTCTGTTACGCAGCTGAGACTTGGGTCGACACTGTAGCCACGTCGAAACCTTTACGGACCACCCATAGAGCGCTCGAGCGCAGTCTTCTGAAGATGACCCGACGCAAGCAACATCTAGTCGAATATGAGAAGAATGTCCCGTCTTCGTGACTGAAGCAAAAGTATCTAAGTAAGCAAGTAAGTAAACAAAAATCTGAACAGATTTGCAAAATCTGGCTGCCTACTGTGCATAACCCGTATCTGAACGGGGGCCTTAATACTTCAGACGATGCACGTCGTGGAGCTGAATCGATTGGTGCCTATGAATTGAGACTTCGTTTACTCTGAAGCGAGATATGGTTACAACGAATTCAACTGACTGTCGCGTCTTTTTGCAGAAATAACGAGCGGTATCTCATCACTCTTAATCTAAAAATGACACTAGCTGAAATCGTGTAATCAACCATCTCTGATCGCTTTTTTTCACAAATTTCATAAAATTGTATTTTTCTGATGGAGCAAAGAACTCGAAGAATTTCCTGTTTGCAAGTGAGCCTGAGAAATAAGAGGAAATCAATACTCTCTGCGGCGATCTTATCATTTCCTATTGCTCTTCGTCACGTTGTGCCTCTATGGATCTCCAGTTTTCAACTATCGCTGTTTCTCAAAGTTTCAATTGACTTTGAGAAACAGCGATAGTAAAAAAACGTTCCTCTCAATGTTGACAGCGTCTTCCATTTTCACCAAATACAGCATCGGCATGTGCCGTCCACTGGATGTGGCCGCATTCACAGTATTTTTGCAGGATGGACAGTAGAATTGCATTTGCTTCGTACAGTTCTGAAATTATGCGACAATGCATATAATCTGTGCGGTGCAGGTAAAATCCGTTTGACACTCTATGGTCAAAGTCCTGCTAAAATGGATTCAGCCAATCGAAAAAAGCAATGCGTTTTTGAGTAGCGAGATCTACAAAGTTCAGAATAAGAGTCTTTCTGTACTAAAGCATCTTTCCTTTCACAAGCCTGGAACCCAGGTACCCCTTTTTTAATACTTCCAAATATGCTGCTCCTAGCTGTTTAACCTTGTTTGAAAGCGAGTTATGGTCTCTTTTCTATGCAAAGTTTGCGCGCTCCTGGACTTACTGATGTTAAGGTATCGAACGTTTAGGTGCTTTTGCAATTGTATAATTCCTCTTTCGAGATTGAAAAAATTAATCTGATGCTAGCTCAACATCCTAGAACTTTTTTCGAGCAGATTCTTAGCTACTCGTCGTCTTACGACATTCAGAAGTTTGTTAGTCACTCACAACAGCAAGTTTATAACTCGCTTCGGAGTAATGCCAAGCAGCTATAAACAGCATATTTGGAATCAGCGTTCAAAGCTGATTCCAAATATGTGTGTTCTATCTCCAAAAGCGAATCTAAGTTGGTATCCTTCCCTTGTTAGTTGCAATATGGAGCAAAATCCAACCTCCCTTCGGTACTGTAGTGTTACGGTAAAAACTTTTGAGAGAGTTTTGAGCCATAAGAGTCGCACTTCGCCCTGGCGATAAGAGGCTAACTAGAGTCACCGATTACAGATATGCAATTTGCACATCACGGTCATGCTTGCATCCTAAGTTATTTCAAAACAATAACAATTGCTCTTCCAATGTTCTTTAAAAATGTGATTAAAGCTCTGAAAAAGCTCTGAGTTTTATAAAAAGTTGCATAATGAAATCAGGTGCCTACAAACCCTGCTACACAAATTTCCAGTCTTTTTTTTTTCATCGAACGGCTTAATTCATTACCGTAATGATACAGTAGCGAAAAGAGATCGGAGTTTCGCTTCACACTGTAAATCTAAGCTAAACCACGCGCCACAGAAAGGTACTTAAAGATCGGAGAGAGACCTTCGAAGCAAGCGAGTTATTAACGACCAAACAGTGTGCAGTTTTTTGGAACGCGCTGTACAGGGTGTCCAAAAGATGTGTCAAATGTTCAATCGCACATCTTTCGTCTGCTCGCGGACATCCGGAATCGTTGTAGGACTAGCCTCAACTTAGATTTGCAGTGCAAACAAGTCACCCATCGTTCATTACTGCAAATAAAACTTGCAGCACACTGGTTCAGTGCAAAACAGCTAGCAATTCAATATAAGAAATACCAACGTTGAAGGTACAGTTATGGGTTTTTGCATCCACTTATAGTAAATAGCTTCCCACATGTTTGTAGAGCAGTTGAATGGTTCACTCACGTTTACAGTTGTTGCGAGAAAATTTTTAAATGCATTGTCGACACATTTTTTGGGACGCCTAGTATGTGCAATTAACACGCTCACTGAAGCCTACTACGGGTCTGTGAGGAAATCCAAGGAATGATTGATTGAAGGGATACGATTTCCGTATAACTTGCAACAAACTCTGAGTGGGTGGAGGTGAAGAAAGTTAAATATTTATCCAAAATTATCGCTGTCTGCTCCGGTTTAGATGAGCTGAATCTGGAAGGTTTATGGCAACGACAAAACCGCTGTCATTGATACTAAACTGGAAGCAATTTGGCCGCGCCTTTCGTTCACATAAGTTTCAGAGATAAATATGTGTGTTCTTGAACTATATCCTCAGACTATTGCATCGGAAAGTTCGCGGCCTCAAAGCGTGTTACACGGTGCGCCGCGGCCTTTAAAATTTCAGCCGCACATGCCGCGGCCCATGTATATTTTACCGGGAACGCCGCGGCCAAAGTTGAAATCGGGAAGAGATTACCGGGATGGTCGCGGCCCAACCAACTCACTCGGCGGGCCGCGGGCCCTATCAAACGCCTCAATTCTTACACGCTGTAGTTTAAGGCGCAACCCTCGTGAGGTACGTCGCAGCGATGGGGCTACCCTAAGTGTTTATGAGACTGTGTATCGTTTCTTGGATTTGGTCCTATCTGACAGAGATGGGTTTTTATGCTGATGAAATAAACTTCAGTAGTCGGATGAGTAATATCGACGACATTAGATGGATGTCGATAGATGAGCTATCAAGTTGCTCAATTTGTGCTCAAGTCGTTGTCATGAAAGACACGCCAAAAGATTTTTCACTCTTCCTAGGCCTCACAAGCATGCTAATCGGGTCAACTATCGGGCGCTTACGGGGTGCACCGCGGTCACTTATCGGGTCCAATTTCGGTTTATACCGGGCAGCTCGCGGCATGGATGATTGGTGGTCGAGCAAGCACCCGCGAACTTCCCGATGCGATTGTCTGAGTCTCGTGTGGTGTAAATCACCATAGCTGGCATTCCAGGAATTGGGCTTAGTTGCATCGACAGATATCACGTTGAAATTGATACACGTACTCTCAGCTCATTGTTCCACCATTGAAACTGCACAGATTTATTCGTGTAAATTCTAAAACCGGTTTCCCCTCATTATTCTGGCTTCATTTCGACATGTCTACCTATATGTATTTTTACTTGAATTGGTGGCATATAGATAATCCAACAATTCCTAAAACTTCTGTTTTCTGGAATCTGCTCAATTTTTGTTATCAAGGTGTAGCAGTCATTTTTTGTGAATTTTACCATAGTATGTAAAAGCTACGATTGTTCGCAGTAAGAGCGGAAATCAAATCTATTCACATTTTGCTGAAACTTGGTCTGAGATCAACAAAAACACCTGATCAAAAATGACTCGGTAAGCATGAAAGAGCCTCTTTTCTTTGAGGACGATTTTTCATCTCAACAGGGCTCATGTTGAACTGTCATATTACCCCGCTATACGAAACCTCAGCGAGTTTTGAGGTTTTGCTGCTCGTTTATTGATTTGACGCACTCGCTCAAAACAGAGTATCTGTAAAGAAAGGAAAATTTATCACTTTATTTGCTCTAAGCCACTCTAGTTGGCTCTTCAAGAAAAGTTGCAACAGTTGCCTAACTCAGGTGACTATCGCGTCTTTTTTGTAGAGATTATGAGCGGCATTGTAGACGGAAATCAAAGCCTGTAACCAACGACCATTGCTTGATTTATGGTAGAGTGAAGTTGGATTTGACGGAGATTAAACATATATAACTATAAAGCGTGAAAATCATTTCGGTTTTGGCGCAGCCGAATCAAGAAGATTTATTGGACTTCTCCCAGAATAACACTAGAATATGATTTGAACCAAAGCATAGGCTATTAAGCAATTTCCTCCGATAAATCCACACGAGGAGAGAAAACGGTATTAGTCTGACTGGAAAACAAAATCGGCGACTTATTTTTAGGTTTCGATTTGAAAAAAATAAATTGAAATCTGGTTGCAAGGAAATAAATCGATCAAACGAAAACAGCACAAATAGCAACCTAAATGTAAATAGCAGCCTATAAAAGTGTACACTAATGTTTAGTACTAGAGATTGATTGATTTTCAATACTCTAAAAGTTGAGATCAAGTTCATTCTAAGTTCGGAATTGTAAGTCTAGCAAAGAACAATACGCGTCATAGCGGTGATTATGGTTTTGTTCTTGTTACCATTTATAAATTGACTTACTATTATAAGCCAAGCTTAAAAATGAATTATGTGCATTGTAAATGATTTCAAAGAAGATTGCGCTCCAAAATCTCAAACGAGAGAGATCTCAATGATACTGCAAGTGTGTTCATCAGAACTGCGCCAGACTCGATCAAAACATGCAGCGGAGTCTTTGCCTCGGAGAGATTCTCGATAATCTGAGTATCTCCGAGTTGGAGAAAGCTCAAGAAGTTAGTGCCTCATTTATGTGAAAGAAAGTTTTTCTGATCATGATTATGAGGTTCTGGGTTATTAAGTGATTTTTTAAATCTTGTCGATGGCATCTCAAAACGACAAGGGAGCTTTTTTTACAATCTACAAATCTCTCTGACGGATACGCACTGTTGCTGAAATGATCTCTAGTCACATCCTATGACACTGACACAGAACAGAAGTATTAGCAGTTTCAGAAGAAGTAATTCGTCATAATCAGCGAAGCGTATTGGTGTTTTCGAGTCCCTTTCAAAATTATACTATTTCTGAGAAGAAGATGCTAACTAACAAATTTAAGGCGAAGATTAAGGCTGACTTGCTCATCAAAGGTTAGTTCTGTTCTAAACGGAATTTGTCCCTTCTCGGTAAAGCCTCTCTCGGACCTATCATTTCGAATTCTCAAAGAGGGGTGACGGTTGGCAGCCTGCAAAAAATTTCATTTACAAATCCTTGTTCCTAAAAGATTTTAATTATTTTATGTATCTTTGAGTAAAAACGAATCATGTGCACCACCTCATGACTTACAAGGGAATGGTCAGAAGTCGAAGTGGCCAATCCATACAAGCTGCATACCGATCGATGCAGCGAAGAATGCTGATTTCAAATGTGTCTTCCGTATCTGCAGAGCGCCTTTCTGGGCGAAGTTATGAGCAGCTTTACTGCGGAAAAGTCGTCCACAAAAACTGTGAAATTAGGCAGATCACTGCTCTTTTAGCTCACCTTTAGGTACGAGCCATATGAACTGACCTAGTTACACGTTTTGGTCCAACACTGAGCCGAGAATTTAAACGGCCAAGGTTGACCTTTACACGCACAATTTCTTAGCAAAATGACGACATTTAACGGCTTATAACTTCGCCTACAAAAGCGCTCTGCAGATACTGAAGACAGATCTGAAATCAGCATTCTATGCTGCATCGAATGGTATGCAGCCTGCTTGAATTAGCCACTTCGATTTCTGACCATTCCCTTGTTAGGTGCATGCCTAGAAAATTTGCTCTTATTTTTTTACTGTATGATTGCACTAGTGGGAGTTCTTGGGTTTAGGGTGAAATCTAATTTTTGGGGAAACAGAAAAATTAATCCATGGGGATATATTCTCTACCGTCCGAAGATTTCAAAGCGATGTAAGTAACATACCGAAAATCTCAAATTGTTAACCTACAAGCATAAAAACGCTCATTGCGCATTTTCGCACAGCTGAGTTCAACCGCGAAATGTCGTTCTTTATTATCACAGCAATCAAAGATACAACGTTTCCGCATAACAATCCCTTTGTCATACGAAAACAGAAGTTTTTACCATATTTATGTTGAAAAATCGTTTTCCAACATTTTGGTACAGTACACGATAGGGAAACCATAACAGTTTGAATCTAGCAAATGAGCAGGAGTGAAAAATCGCTACGCACAGAGAATTTTGCCGCAAATTGCATTAAGTGCTCTACCACTCGAATTTGCTGAAGCGCAGGGACCTTCAGAACCCAGCTGTGATTCTCTGGAAATTGTTTTAGATGAAATGATGCACTACAACTTTCAAAAGCACATACCTCGTGCCTGAGTAGTCGCGGTTCTTCAGCTTTTGGGTTAGAATTTCGTGCAAACTGCAGTAACGATAAAGGTCTTATTACCCGCTCTTCTCCAGACGTTATGACCACTGAGCTGTAAGATGTTTTTCAAACAGTTATTTTGTGTTTGCTTATATAATAGAATGTTAAAGCTTTTTCAACATCTACCTCAAAAGCATTCGTCGAACCAACTGCTTGGGTGGAAGATTCTTATTCCTTATTTCTTTTTTAAGTTTCGGTCAGGAATAAGGTGCCGTTTTACATGTAGCAACATGACATCACCATAAATCGGAAATTGCTTGCCGTGATGTGTACTGTGATGATCACACACAAAACGAACAATTCCGGATTATTTTGCGGTTAGGCTTTTTGGAGGACTGAGATAAAAAGCGGTAAAATTGACAGATGCCTTCGTGACCCATTATGCTTCAAATTCCTGCCACCCTGATTTTGTATAATTCTCTCGAAAGCTTTCATAAATCTTTTCACTTGTACGTAACTCAAGTACGTGTCTCATAAGAGTCACCGTTAAGGCAATCATTGCGGGTGTCAGGCAAGACATGCACGGACTTCTCGCACTCCGCTCTAGCGAAAATTCTAAACCGCCAACGAACATCTGCCCCATTTCTCAGCCGATCATTGTGAGTATCAAGAGATTTGCAGATAAGCGAATACCAGTAAAGCCCAATCGCTGATCTTTTGCGCTTGCTGGTATTCAGAGAAACCCAGGTCTGGTAGATGAACACTTAGAGCGCAACTGCTGCTTTTGTAACAGTTTCCAACAGTCCAGCTATAGCGCAGCTGTCGCCTGCTTGCAGATTTGCAAAACGGTTGTTCTTAAAAAAGGAAAGCTAAATTTCTTTTTGAAATTCCATGGTGTCCTTCAATCACCCAATCATTGAAAACTAGGCGAAACATAACGCTGTTTTTGAAGTTGACCTTTATTGATCGAATCAAGAGCGCTTATCGACAGTACTCACACTCTCACAAACATTTGGCAAGGTCTAAGAAATTCTGCAGGGCTTATCAATTAAAGTGTCGGGGGCACCAGCATCTTCACTCTCGTGCTTTACTCTGCGTCTCTTCCGCAAACATACACTCTAATCACTTCCGATCGACTGAGGCGCCTTTCCCACGCTCGCCCTGGGAAAGTGCTGAAAAAGTATTTCCGCGGTAGACTCGAAGTTCAGCGTGGGACTGGAAGTGCTGATGCACCCAGACTTCAACTAATAAGTCCTGTTTTCGCCTGTCTGCACAGCTTAGGATGCTCAAGGGCACCCTGAAGATTTCAACAAAATGTCCTAAAATCTCAAAAAAGCTCATGTTCGCGATCGCCTATTCTGGTGAGTATGGACTTGGATAAACGCCAAAGGTAGGTGGTTCGCGTTTTGAAAAACGAAAAACGCAAAGTTTGCTGGTTTCTTTGATTTCGCGGTCTACTTGCACGCGTAGCGATTGGCAGTAGAAATAGAAGGTGGTGACGATTTGGAAAGCGAATGAAGAGGGACGTATATGAGCGTTTAAGAGAAGCTTACCTCAGAGATGCAGCATTTTTAAAAAATCATGACTTCTTCGTATTTTGATGGATTTCTTTGAAAGTAATTCTAAATGAAAGCACGATCAAGCTCTCTACAGCACTAAGCTTCCGGTGAGATATTAGGTCGTTCGAAATTGATGTCACTTTTTTTAATTATTTATTTATTCAATACGCACTTGGCGTACCTTACAAACGAAAATATACGCAGTTATCCATACTCTAACCACAACGATAGTGGATTTTTTTATTTTTTATTTTTTATTATCGATATTTTTTCAAATAAATGCCAGATTTTGTGGAACAAAGACTTCCAAGTCAACAAACTTTTGGAAAATTTCCAGGATCTGCGATCCATCACCCTCCGAAAGTCTAAGTGATGATCCGATTAAGCAAGCCTTAGAGGATACAGTACATCTTTTTTTCTTTTTCATAGTTCGCCGTGATTTTTTGAAAAAATTTTCGATTAGCGCCATCGGATTTTGCAGACCTACGTCAGCCACGATGCATCAAACACCAACCATTCTTCGGAATTTGCAACTTCCGAGATGGTACCATGATTAAGCACTATTTGCAAAGCAAATGAGAGTTTACGGATTTGAAATATCAACTTTTGAGTTTCGGGTGTACCCTGGGGCGCGTTCAAAAACATGAGTTATGATGGTTTTGTCCCCTAAGACTCCACGAATTGGAAACAAAAACATCCTTTGGAAAGAGGAGAAAAAACTGCATCGACGAGCAACCGAGCTGCCCATTAATGTTCTATGAGGTTTGGTTGACCAAGTACGGAATTTGGAAGCACCACCTAGAATTCTATCAAAAAGCATGATAAGTTATTTTAGAGAGAAAAATTATTTTGCATCCTTTAGGGCTTACTTTTTTAATAGTTATTTGGACTCCTTTGAAGGACTGTACGGAAGTTTAAAAAAAATGTGAAACTCGACCATCTCAAAAAGCATGGGTTGCAGACCTTGGTATTTTTTTAAGAAGTCGATTGTGATGCAAAGATTTTACACTTGCTAGAAAGATGACGGAACACTGCATCGAGTGTTACCAATATCTTTGAAATATTTGTTCTACGAAATGTGGCTTGGAAATTTATTTGAAAAAAGGGACATTATTTTCGGAACTACCGAACGTATGAGAAAAATCGAGAGATAGAAGCAATTGAACTAATTACTTAACGTTTTTCCAGCAGAGCCACAAGAACTTCGGCAAGTATTTTTGTTTGAAAGAGATAATTTTGCACATTACTGTTGTACTTTGGCTATAGATCTGTTTCAGGTAGTTAGAGAATTAGAAGCAAGAAAGAAAAATACTTCAGTTTTGCAATTTTTGTGCATGCTTAAAAGGCTTCAAATGTAGAGCAGAGACTGAAACTGTCATAAATATGGATGTTTTCAGCTCTTTCTAGCTGAGCGAAAACCCGTGCCAATCGAGAGCAGATTTGATTTTCGAAGATTTTCGGTTCGTTACTGCATTTTTTCTAAATTTTCGGTTTTCGTGTCTTCGTTTTCCTCAAAAATCAGAGTAGCTCTCAATTGGCACGAAGTTCGCTCATTTAGAAAATAGAGTTCATAAAACCCATGTTTGTAACAGGTTCGGTCTCTGCTGTGACGTTCCAGATTTTTGAGCATGATCAAAAATTGCAAACTGAAGTTATTCTCTTCATTTGCATAATTTTCGAACTATCACATACTGGTTCATGGCAACGGTCCCATTATATGCAAAATTGTGACCCTGCTTGAAAAATGCCAATCTTGAGTAACAACTGATTTCTCAGATTTTCTCACACTATTCCAGCAGCTTACTGCTGTGAAAGCTTGATCTGTATTTATATAAAATTACTCAAAGAAATACATCAAGATACGCAGAAGTCATGATTTTTTGAAAACGCTGCATCTTTGAAGTAAGCTTCTCTTAAACGCTCATATGCGTCCCTCTTCAATCGCTTTCCAGGTCGTCAACACCTTCTATTTCTACTACCAACAGCCATATGAAAACCTTTTTGCGAGCACCTGCCAAGCGCAGTTCAAACTCTTTATAGAAGAGTACCTATAAAGAAGGAACTCGAACTCGGAGAAGCCTAAGCGTGACTATTTATAGCTCGCTATTTGGTATAGTGGAAGATTGCGACGCTTTTGTCACAGCCTTCGCTCCGATATCGCTTCCGAGGAACTGCCCGCATTGTAGAGCTGCCATAGAAATATCGTAAAAAATTGCGCTTTTGTTTGCTTTTTAATCCTGTATACAGATTGTTGACCGTTATTGTATATGATTACACTTTTAAACATATGGTGTTTACAGCTGATTTATTTATTTTTTATCTGCCACTGATGTAGGAGACTTACAAGGATGGCAATAGGCACCTCGAAAAATTTGTCTGTGCCACTTCAATTTCACAATTGCCTTTAATCACGTGACATGTACAGGGCATTTGATTGAAGTGTGCTTTCCTTTTCAAGCATTGGCTGCTTTTAATATCATTTTAATTCTTTACGTTGTGCGTTGCAAATAAGTTTCCGTTAATTTTATTTATTTATTTATTGATAAGTGCAAAAACACGTGAGTAGAGATAGCAAGTCCTGCAATAGTAAAAAACCGAAGTATTAATGCACAAAAGCAATATTAGCAAAAGATATACATATAGTACAGCGGCGGTCCCAGGATTTCGGACCGAGGGGGGGGGGAAATTTTTTTCACCTGAAGGTGCGTGGCGTTAGCCACGCACTCCGAAAAAATTTTAGGGGTACTTCTGAAAATTTTTGCGAGTCCCCAACCCCTAACCACGCCCCGAAAAAAATTTTTTTTCATAAGGCTAATTTGAGTTTTTAAAAATTTTTAAAAATTATTTTAATTATTTACAAAAACATGCAGATTACGAACACAATATTAGTTTTCAGGATCGTCCATTACTTTTTCGATTTTATCGATTTTTTGAAAATTTGAGCTAGGGGGCTGGAATTTGGCACAGGAGTGTAATCGAGCATGCTGATCACCCCCCTGGGGGTGATCAGCATGCTCGATTACCCCCCTGTGCCAACTCCCAGCCCCCTAGCTCAAACTTTGCAAAAAAATCGATAAAATCGATAATAGTAATCGATAATCCCGAAAACCAATATTGTATTCGGAATCCTCATGCTCGATTACCCCCCTGTGCGAACTCCCAGCCCCGTAGCTCAAACTTTGCAAAAAAATCGATAAAATCGATAAAAGTAATCGATAATCCTGAAAACCAATATTGTATTCGGAATCCTCATGCTCGATTACCCCCCTGTGCCAACTCCCAGCCCCGTAGCTCAAACTTTGCAAAAAAAAATCGATAAAATCGATAAAAGTAATCGATAATCCTGAAAACCAATATTGTATTCGGAATCCCCATGCTCGATTACCCCCCTATGCCAACTCCCAGCCCCGTAGGTGAACTCAACAAAAAAAATCGATAAAAATCGATAAAATCGATATCGATCGATGACGAAAAGTAGCCTATGACACCCGCCGGGGCCCGAAGTGCATGTGTGCCAAGTTTGGTCCGGATCGGTTCAGAAATGGAATTTTCTATTCGGAACATACGTACACACATACAGACAGACAGACAGACAGACAGACAGACAGACAGACATACAGACATACATACAAACAGACATTCAGCTTTATATATAAGACCAGTCCAAAGCGCCGCTTCGCGGCGCTTCGGACTGGCTGTGTGTGTGAAGTGGGATGTGACTTCAAAGTTAGAACCGGAAACCTTTTCTTGCGCAGACATTCAACGAACCCGATTAACAAAGATATGTCGGAAGTTTCCTGCTTTATGTGGTTCCATAAGTACTAACAGAAGTGCCAATAGATTATTTACCGTTTTCTCCCAGCTTCCCAGGTATGTATGCTCTTGTACTTTGCAAACTTGCGCTTTGCTGCCCTCCCTGAGTTCTTCGAGCCAAAATGCATCCCACTTTCCCTCAATTCCTTTTCACCCAAAAGCTTCCCTTATGAAACTTTCCAAACCACCATTCTTTCCTCGCACTCTCACATCTTTCAGATCTTACTTAGTCGTTTCAAGTCTTGCCTCAGAGGTGCCGTTGAGAAAATGCGAACTTACAGCTTTACAGTCTGTCCCCCGAATCAGGCCAAAATTGACATGATGCGCTGCGCCCTCAAGATTCCGCGTCATGTCTGCGGTTTGCTAAGGGTGGTTATGTTGGGCTCGGCAACCTTTTCCCAGCTATGTACAATCTATCGACTGTTTTGAGCCGGGGCCCTCCCCTCCTCATCGACTGTCGTGCGAACTGCCCCAACACTTCACAACACTTCACTCTCCATTAAATCTCTTGAGCTCGTATGAAAACCTGGGGCCAGATAAGAGACGTTCCCGGTCATGAAAGGGAACGTCGCTGTCGAACATCGCCGCGACTCTAACCAATATTCCAACTTATAATATAGAGTTTTTGAAATCAAACAGCATCCCTTCCTCTTCACAAAATATGCTCTGTTGGAAGCGTGCACAAATTCTTTCCAATTCAAGAATCTTAGTGTCAAATCCCGTTAGCGTTCTATATGGGCTATCCAAATTCTTCAACATCTATGCTTTTCCACCCAGCTCCAAGTCCACCCCAATTTCCAACTCATCTTGATAGGCTACTGACTTGAATTCTATAAAGAGAGCTATTATTAAAGTTTAACTCCAGATTCAGCTATTCATCCAAGCAAATCTTCAGTGTTTATACGATTCTGGGGCTGTGCAATGTTTTGACAAAATTGCGCCAAAAACTACATGTTCCTGAGGTTAGCAAGGGTTGAGTTGATGGTTAGTGAAGCCCTTTCTTTCCATCTTTTTTACACTGACAGCAAACAGACAGCATGTAGCTCTAAAATTCTATTACGATCGCAGTGACGTTTTTCATAGTATTTCTGAACTTTTCGCTTTTGAGAAAAATCAGAAGTTCTAAGATGTAGTCTTCTGAACCTACGATTTAGTTGCCGAGTGAACTTTTTGCATCCAGCGTAGTTTCAAGACAATTCGCATCACCATGTTTCTAATCACTTAGTGCTAACAATTTGGAAAGTTCACACAGTCTTGAGATGTCAAATGAATAAAATTAAAGACTTTCGAAAAGCATCAGACCTTACAATTACGCTTGATGTGAACTGAGGAGTCGAGTGAGGAGGAGTTTTATGGTGTTGTGTTCAATAGCTTGATTTCATAGTAAACATCATCGAGAAAGCCAAGTTAGCGCAGAATACGATGACGTCATTAGGTTGCACTTACGCGACTGAGTCAAATCGTAACTGTAAACAGTATGGAAGCGAGCGAAAGTGCAAAAGTTAAGACAAAGATCTGGGCAAACATCCTTGCTCGTTGTTGACGTGCGATGGTCCCCCCTGCGCTTTATTATAGGGTATGATAGTTTTTTGGATCGTTGTGAGGTGGTTTTTTCCGGATAGGGGTTACAAGAGAGTGCTTCCACCTGTCAGGAACTTCACTTCTCATGTAAGACAGATTAAATAAGAATTCTAAAGGAAAACCGATTTCAGGGAGCACCTCTTCGATAAAAAACAAGGGTATTCCATCAGGAGTCACCGAAAAAGAGCTAGGACATTTGGAAAGGATTGCGATTATTTTGTCTCTTGAAAACCAGACTGATTTTTCCATTTCCGGAAATATTGGAGCTGGAGAATAAGTTGCAGATGAACTTTTCTTATAAACTTTTTGTAATTCCTCAAATTCTAATGTGAGAGGGTTGCAGAGAAAAGCTTGTTGCACCCTTTAATTACATGATTCTTTCCACAATTCTCCGTGGCTCTTTTCTCCTAGCTTGTCCGTTCAGTACCGTATTTGGTGTGATATCCTTGTTGTGAAGTGTAGACGAGTCAGTTGTGCGCCTTGAGCCTGTTGCCTTTAAAGCTCGTGCAAAAGCTTTCGTCAAGAGGCAGAATATGTGGGTTAGCGCATATGAAAGTATATATGCAATCCGACCTTGCCTTCCCAGACGCTTTCCAGCTTGAGATTTGCCATCCTCGTATTGAGCCATGTATTAATGTATTACAAACGCGGCATTGCTTATGTTACAAAGTGGCGAAAAGGCATACCTGCTGTCATTAGATTTAGTCTTATTGCGCAGGCAGTGCACTACAGTTGACCGAACATTTTCGTTGAGAACTACAAGCAGGATAAAGATGAAGACACCCTGTAAACATCTAGGTTATGCATGAGTACATTAAAAAGTTGTTTAAAGTCTAATCACAATTTCACACTCCCAACTTTGAAATGCAATTTGCGGAGAGAAACTTTTTTGCAAAGAAACCCGCACTGGCTGTCAAACGGAGCCAGCAATCACGTATACCAATATTATAACCCCCCCCCCCCCACCTTTTTGTGACCGGGCAATTTTTGAAAGTAGCCTAAATTCGCGCAAGTGACTTGTTTTCACATGTAAAAGTTAGGTTGGCAACTGAGTTTTGCAACATATAGCAGCACATTTCTATGACATTTTTTCAGCACTGTTCCGATGTACTTGAGCTTTGGTAATTATCTCAACGCTCGTCGAAAAAATGGCCTCTGGAACGTAACAAATAAGAAGAGACAGACTGTGTATTATGCGTATTTTTGAAGTATCTATATTTGTCTTTACTATACGGGATTCGAGAGTAAGTCCAAACATCGGAAAGCTTCCGCACACCTTATGTGAATAATCAAAGTTATTTTCATATGTTTCAAGAATTGACTAATCAAGTTTCTTTGGATGAAAATAATTTGGTTACTTGATAATCAGGATGGTTCTTGACATTCTTAGCGATCAACCTGTTTTTATTGGTAAATAATTAGGTCAGTTTGAGAGTTTGTGCCTTTTTCACACCTGCAATGAGGAGATGTGGAATATTGATTGAACATCACTACACCAACCTCAGTTGAATCATAATCGACTTTTGCAGGTTTCATCGAAACATCTTCGCAAAAAAGAAGAATTTTGAGAAATCATTTGAAAAATTTCGAAAAGCCCGCGTCATGTGCTAGAAAATGCATTGCTTTGCACATTGCCTATCCAGTTGCTACTAAGAACTTCAAAGGTCAAAAATGAAGGTTTCAAATGATCGCCAAATCTGGACATAATGGCGACTAGAATCAGTGATCGCCACAGCAACTCAAAGAAGCACCACTAAAAGAGGACGAAAAGCTTATATCAAGTGTTTTTATAGTAAGTCTGGAAACGACGCTTTGAAACCAACTAGTTTCAAGTTAGACCGAAAGTTCTGTAGTAACATTATCAAAAAACATAACTTCTTGCTGTATTAAGATTGCGTAATGGGACTAACAAATAGAGGGAATCATTTTTTGCAACGGTTACTTTGATACATTCTATTACAAGAAAATGTTAGAGGTACAAGTAGTCGAAGAAAACTAATCGAGTTTAGCATTTTCTGAGCAAAATGAAAAGTACTAGAAGACGGCAGAATAAACAAGAAAATTGTACGTATTCCTTACGCACAGGTGTCGACTCAAAGTGATTAAAGAGAAATGTTTAATGGTTGGAATCCGGTTGTGAGCGAATTCTTTTGCATTTTATTTATGAGTTCGATACACACCCAAAGTTATCCGCAGGCAGGCGGTGTAGTCTGCATAGAGTTGGAACCGAATATTCGTATTCGAATAATTCATTCGAAATATTCCACTATTCGAATATTCGAATAGTCAAATAAATAAAAAAGACCTCTATTCGAATAATTTGTTCATTCGACAACGGGAAAAATATGTAACTTACTCGAGTATCCGCTGACTCGAAGAATTTTGAAAGACAGTTATTCGGATATTCGATTATTCGAGAACTTTTGAAAACCGTTGTACGAATATTCGAATATTCGAACTATTGCGTTTGAATTCGAATATTGCAATGCAATATTTGAATATTCGATGATATCCGGTTATTCGATTATTCGAATAGTTGGATATTCGTTCATTCCAATTTTGGAATACTACCGTATTCAAATATTCGAATTCAAATGGTATAAAATTGACAATCGAATAATATTCATTCATTCGAAAATTTATTCGTTCGAAAAAATTTTTGGAATCAATTATTCGATATTCGTTTATTCGATGAAAATTTCCGTTAGTTACAACTATAGTCTGCACTAATCTCACGTTGCTCCCATTGTGAGAAGCTCTGTGTTTGTGTCGGGTCCCTCTTCATCAATCATCCACGCAGCTCACTCTTCTTGTCTCGCGTGTGGTTTAAGTGAGACATCCCGCGGAGGAGGATCATGGAGCACGGAAGAGCGGACTCCATCGGGGAGTTAGCTGGTTTCCTCCAGCTCCCGTCTCTCACACCCATACCCCCTTTTGTGTTAGTATGTAAAGTCCTTCTTCGATAAATATTAGTAATACACATTGTACAACCGTACACCGCTACACACCCCAGGCAAGGGTCTGATCAACACTTGATCCTGACATGGAAGCCCCGGGGAGATTTTCCTAAATTTAGGTTGAAAATTTTTGATCTCAAAAACGTGAATAAACTTTTTTCTGCCTTTCTCTCTTTCCCTGTCCATTTATTAGGTTGTCTCATAAGTTTTTTCAATTTTGATTTTCTAAAGCACTCAAACATTTCTCAATCCTGATTATGAAGCAAGGTACTGTTCGATAGTGCAAAGCAAGCTCTATAAGAGGGCGTGTAACTGTTTGCGTCAGCTTTAGCACATCACAAGTCAGAAGCCGAAATATAAGAACTTTCGGATGCCTGAAAAAGTGAAAATTTATTATTTTTCTGTCCAAAGGAAACTTACCAGACCACAAACGTGCTCTCGCATATACACTCCACAGAACACATTTATATGTGCCATTGCTGTGTTTGTTTCTATATTAGAATCCGAAAAAAACTAAGATTTTCATCAGTAAAACTCAAGTCCTCTCTTCTCTGAATCTGAGCATTGGTGTTCATGAATATGTTGATATTTTGCCGAGCCCAAATTTTTACGGAATCTTTTATTGCCTTACGTTTCGACACGTTTCGTCTTCTTCGGAGGCCTGAAAGAAGATTGCAGTTTTGATCTGTGAGACTACGCTGCCAAACGCCATTCCCGTACTCATCGAGTCCAGACGTTGTCCCATACACAACGTACTGAGATGCACGTCGAAAAAGAAACCAACCCTCGATTCACTGCGATATCGATGTTAGTAGTCCGCACCGAAGTACCGGACGGTAGCCGCACACTGATGTTGTAGACGGACGGCACTGAGTGTCACTCGTGTGTCACGTCTTTATATGGGTAGGGCTACTGCTCACATAATGACAGGAAGGGCAAAAGATCATCAGTTATCGTCAGGCATTCATTCTTGTTGTTGATGCTTGGACACTTGATGGAAATCCACAAGGTTTCCAAGCCTTGTGGATTTCCATCAAGTGTCCAAGCAGCGGAGCTGGAGCTCGTGGAGCTTTTCTCGCAGAAATTTCAGTCTCGTGTGCTAAGATTACACATTTCACATCAAATTCTGTGCCATTGTGTGTTTCGAACTTGTCCTTGCCTAACGATGATACCAAGCTCCCACGTCTTTTGTCGGCTAGATGCTCTCTGACTTTGATGCTCAACGCTCTGCCCGTCTCGCCTATATATAAAGCTTTACAGCTCAGGCATTCTAATTGATATACAACTCCCAACTTCGCGCAATCTCCTACTTTCCGTGTGGGCAAACAATACATTGGTCTGATATGCATTCTGCGTCGTATAACCTGTTTCGCACTAACTGCTTCCTGATACTATCATTTGGGATATTCACCAGCATAACATCATTCTGCAGTTGTGCTCGGACAATGCACTGTCTTATAGCCGCACTTACTTTGTCGGAGATAAAAGGTACGCAAAGTGGGATTTTGTTCTTGTCGTCGCGTGTAGTTTGGCTACGGATCGTACATCGTGATTTTCGAGTCTTTAGGGTCAAGTCCAGGCTCATTACGAAGTACGACCGACTCTCAGGCACACTACGTGGGAGGCATTGCGAAAACGAGTCTTCCCAAGATCCACCAACCTCAAGAACATGTTGCTCTAAATGATTGCGTAAGTGCTAGGATCACGGTTATCGGTAGCATTCATCTAACACCGCAAGCTACTAAATTTCTCAGTCTTGGGCCATCGTTCTCGCCGTCGCAAAACATCAATGCTTCCACTTGTCGCAAGGTAGTCAGCAGCTTACATAGGTTGCGAGATATGCTGAGGTTCAAAGCTGCACAAGAAAGTTCCCTTTTGCCATCAACGGTCAATCCTTTGCTAATGTCTATACCATTCCCTCGTTCTTACTATAAGGAACCAAAACCAGTGCTCTCCGTTGATTCTAAATTCCGTGTGCTTTCGACTGAAATTGCCAGAGTTTTGAATGATTTCAAACGCATACGCCAGACTAATCTGACGCAAGAAGAATGACAAGGCTTCAAAGATGTGCGCAATTTGCTCAATCAAAAACCATCCGCGTCTCAGTTAGTGACAAAGGTGGCGAGTTTGTAATAATGCCGCAGTCCTTAGATCGAGAGATTGCAGAATTGCGCCTCTCAGACGCGACAATTTACAAGCAGACTACGAAACGAGACTTTCAGATGCAGTGTAAAAAGTTGAACGAAGTATGGGTTGATGTTGCAAAAGCTGCAGGGCTTGATAAGAAATTGATCGGCAGACTGAAATTGGACAATCCAAACTGTCCAGTTTTCTATCATCCGGTCAAGACTCACAAGTTATCAACGTCCGAGCACCACTCCATGTCACCAGCTGCCTATAAAAATTCGCCCCATAATAAGCTGTGTTGGCGGACCCACCGATAGAATATCATGGTTTCTCAACATGATCTTGAGCCAGCTGTTACCAAAGGTGCCATCGCATTTGTTCAACACTCGTCATTTCATAAGACAGTTGCGAGATGCGAATATTGAACATGATAGTGTCATCGAGTCCTTTGACGTAACATCTTTGTACACTAATGTTCAAAACGACGCCGCACTGCAAGCACTCTCCGAGATGCTGGAGGTCTACTACAACGATATTTCACCTTTGGGCTGAGCAAAGCGTGCATACTGACCCTCATCCAGGAATGTTTGAAGTGTAACATCTTTAAATGGTCTGGGAATTACTACGCCCAGATCAGAGGGCTGGCTATGGGTCAACGACTTGCACCAGCCCTTGCGATTTGTTTCATGAGTAAGATAGAGGAGCCAGTACTAGCACGCTTCCCCATAATGTACTGTCGCTACATCGATGACTGCTGCGTAATAATATCAACGCAGTCCGAAATGGACGAGTGTTTCAAGCTCTTAAATAAGCAGTCACAGTACATTCGTTTCACCAGGGAGACCCCGCACGATGGGTGGCTTCCCTTCCTGAACACACAGATACATCTATCTCGTGGTACGTTTCGAATGAAGTGGTACAGGAAAGGAAGCTCAAAGAATATCCTAATACACGCCAAGTCAGCGCATCCTACAACAATGAAGTGCGCGGTTCTTCGGAACATGTATCGAACGGCTGTAGAAGTAAGTACTGGCGAACAAGAACGTCTTGAATCGAAACAGCTGGCAGCAGAAATTGCGCGTAGTAACGGCTACACATGTCTAAAGACTCGAAAATCACGATGTACGATCCGTAGCCAAACTACACGCGACGACAAGAACAAAATCCCACTTTGCGTACCTTTTATCTCCGACAAAGTAAGTGCGGCTATAAGACAGTGCATTGTCCGAGCACAACTGCAGAATGATGTTATGCTGGTGAATATCCCAAATGATAGTATTAGGAAGCAGTTAGTGCGAAACAGGTTATACGACGTAGAATGCATATCAGACCAATGTATTGTTTGCCCACACGGAAAAGTAGGAGATTGCGCGAAGTGGGGAGTTGTATATCAATTAGAATGCCTGAGCTGTAAAGCTTTATATATAGGCGAGACGGGCAGAGCGTTGAGCATCAAAGTCAGAGAGCATCTAGCCGACAAAAGACGTGGGAGCTTGGTATCACCGTTAGGCAAGCACAAGTTCGAAACACACAATGGCACAGAATTTGATGTGAAATGTGTAATCTTAGCACACGAGACTGAAATTTCTGCGAGAAAAGCTCCACGAGCTCCAGCTCCGCTGCTTGGACACTTGATGGAAATCCACAAGGCTTGGAAACCTTGTGGATTTCCATCAAGTGTCCAAGCACCAACAACAAGAATGAATGCCTGACGATAACTGATGATCTTTTGCCCTTTCTGTCATTATGTGAGCAGTAGCCCTACCCATATAAAGACGTGACACACGAGTGACACTCAGTGCCGTCCGTCTACAACATCAGTGTGCGGCTATTGTCCGGTACTTCGGTGCGGACTACTAACATCGATATCGCAGTGAATCGAGGGTTGGTTTCTTTTTCGACGTGCATCTCAGTACGTTGTGTATGGGACAACGTCTGGACTCGATGAGTACGGGAATGGCGTTTGGCAGCGTAGTCTCACAGATCAAAACTGCAATGTTCTTTGAGGCCTCCGAAGAAGACGAAACGTGTCGAAACGTAAGGCAATAATTCATTCATTCTACTCTCACATCGAGTGGTTGAACATCATCTTCTGTCGTCATGCCGGCTAAGCTCAAAAGCACCAAAGCCACTAAAGCCACGTCACTTTCTGTACCAGTTTCAGATGGCATGGCTCTTCATTCTCGCACATCAACTTCTACGACTATGGAGCAGAATTACATTAACTCTGGCAGCCATGGTACGACAGCGACTGCAAACGAATGCGAGAGGGATCAGCTGATAGCCCAGCTGCACTCGATTATCGTGAACAGGGCACCTGACGCTCTGCCCTTGTTTGAGAAACTATTGACGTTTCTCAATACAGATCCACATTCCATTGTGGAGGCAGAGAAAAGAGGCAGGTCCTTAGTGATCTACGGTGTCGATGAAGTGAGTGATGATGCTGCTCCCTCTGAGAAGCAAAAGCATACTGAGACAGCTGTCTCAAAAATACTCGATCTCCTTGAGGTGGAAGCCCGCCCAACGGAGGTGTACCGCATGGGCTCCTCCACCTCAGGGAGACCTAGACTTATTAAATGTGTTTTGCCCTCGCGGCGCTTTGTCTTCAAGGCCTTACGGAACGCTCCGAGGCTACGCTCCTCAGACGGTCACAACCAAATCTTCATAAGAAGGTCGATGACCCGAGAGGAACGGACTAGAGACAGAGAATTGCGAAGAAAAGCACATGAAATGAATCTAGAACATAATGGCGTGAAAATGTATGTGGTGTATAGAAATGAGATAGCTAAGGCCTCTGACATACCAAAAATAAAAGCTTCGCTTTCAAAAAACTGAAGATGTTTGCTCCAGATAAACTTTTATGCCTTTTGTTTAATGCCAGAAGCCTTACTAACAAACTCCTTGAGCTGCATCACCTCCTTTTTTGTACGAAGCCTGCTATAGTGTTTATTACTGAGAGTTGGTTAACATCGAATGTTTCTGATAATGAAGTGATTTCTGGCTTGCCATACTTTATTCTACGCAGTGATCGATCCCACAAAAAAGGCGGTGGTGTTTGTGTTCTTATTCATACTGAATTACTGTATGAGATTTATCGCACTGACCTTGATTCCCAATCCACCTGCAACATTGTAGCATTTGATGTTATGTTCGAATTCCCCATTAGGTATCGATTTGTATTAATCTACCGACCTCCTAATGCCACTACACAAGATGATGATGAACTACGCTCTATCTTATCTCGACTCGCATCTGACAACACGAAAACCATAGTATTAGGTGATATCAACTTGAGCGGTGTAGACTGGAAAATGAAGAAAACTAAAACGTTTTGCTCCCGTAAATACCTAGACTTGTTTGATTCTCTTGAGATGAAGCAAGTAGTTACGTTGCCTACACGGGGCAACTCCATTCTGGACATCGTTCTTGCTTCTCCAGGCCTTGTTTGCTTTGAAGGGACTTTACCTCCCCTTGGTTGTGCTGACCATGCAATAGTCAAATTCACCTTAGAAATGCCAAAAATCAAGGAATGCATAAATATAGTGCGTGATTTTGATTCTGCTGATTTTAATACCATCAACAGAGAAATATCTGCCATTAATTGGTTCCAATTATTTGATGGCCATGTTGATATTGATGATGTCTATTCAAGATTTCTCGCAGTACTATATAATTTGATTGAAAACTACGTCCCACTTAAAAGGCATCACGGTTCTGTTATCAAATATCCTCCTCATATCCTGAACCTTCTACATCAAAAGAAGAGACTTTTTCTGTCTAATATTCCCGCTGACTGTGAACAATACAGAACTGTTTGTCGGAATCTATCTCATCATCTACGACGTTTTTGGGATTACAAACAAAGAAAAATGGCGAAGAAGAATAATATGCGCGCTTTGTTTAATATGATGAGTTATCGAATCTCCAAATCCAAAGTTGGTACCACTATTCTCGATAATGACGGACACACCCTACTCTCATCTCTAGACAAGGCTAATGCTTTGGCTGAAGGTTTCGCAGGTGCTTATACCAGCACTTGCCTGCAAATCCCCCAAGTTGATTCTTTAGGCGGTAATGTGTTTCCTAATCCAGTTTTCTCGCATACTGAAGTACACAAGCTTTTGAAAGCAATTAAACCCTCAATGTCATGCACTTCCGAAAACATACCTGGTTTCTTTTACAAGAAATGTGCTAAAAGCCTTTCCTTGCCTCTAACGCATATCTTTAACATTTCCTTGATGACTGGGGATGTCCCAGGAATCTGGAAAAGAGCTATAGTTGTGCCCATACCCAAGTGTGCATGTGCAAACAAGGTTTCCGAGTTTAGGCCAATTAGCATTTTGCCTACGCCTTGCAAGATCATGGAAAAAATCTTGGCTAAATCTATATTGAAATGGTGCTTAGAAAACCACTTTCTACCCGATGAACAACATGGATTCATACCCGGGTCCTCTACATCTACACAACTGGTGAAATGTTGCCAAGATTGGATCGTGGCACTTAGCGAAGGCAAATCAATCGATGTCATATACTTCGACTTAAGTAAAGCATTTGATTCTGTCAATCATACTGGGCTTCTCATGAAACTTGAAAGCATAGGTATTAAGACCAATCTTTTGAGTTGGTTCGAATCATATCTATCGGGTAGGACCTTTGAAGTTTTTTTCCAAGGTCAAAAGTCTACAGCAAAACCCTGTACGTCAGGTGTTCCTCAAGGAAGTGCTTTCTCCCCACTATTGTTCAACATCTATACCATGGAACTACCAAACCTACTAAAAATTGATTCCCGTATCAATGTAGCAGCTTATGCTGATGACATTAAAATCTATGGTAGTTACGATAATAATGATAGCCTAGTAATACGCGAAAAGTTGAGATTGTCTGTTCACCAAATGCTACAATGGGCTAGAGATTGGGGAATCAGAGTTAATTTATCCAAAAGTCAGATACTTCAATTAGGTACTGATTTGACTGTGTTCGATTACGGAATTCCCTTGCAAATTCAGCAAAATGTTAGAGACCTCGGAGTGGTTATTAATTCCTCTTTTAAATTTTCATTACATATTGATAATATTGTTTGCAAGGCCAACCGCATAATGTACACCTTACTAAGAAACGTACATGTTCATGATATCAACATTTGGCTGAAACTCTGGAAAGCTTACGTACTTTCTGTATTAGAATATTGTAGTCCAGTTTGGAATCCTAACGTCAAAAATCTGATCGAAAAACTGGAAAAAGTACAACGTACATTCACTAGAATCTTATTCTACCGAATATTCCCAAATCCTGATTACCCTAGGGCTCTTCCTGATTATAAAACTAGACTAACCATGCTAGGACTCAAAAGTTATTAGAAGATTATTAGCTGACAATTACTAGCTTATAAGATTTTTAAATCTGAAACTCGTTTAAGATTTTCGGAATTCTGTATTTTACGTCCCACTAGTATCCGTCATTTTAGAATTAACGCCTACACACATTATTCCAAAGGATGGCGAAAACGTAGCCTACAGAATTCATTTGGTGCCCGCATGTGTTACATACTAAATAAACTTCCTATAGAACTGATAACGGATCCACATAAATTAAGGAAATTCCTAATCGAACATAATTACCTTGACAAATTTAGCTCAGATTGTATTTAATTTCTCTGTTGAATTTTCTGTCTTCTTATGACTACCTTCCCTTACTGCTGTATTCTTCAAAACATGTACTGGGAGACGAAATGCAAGTTTTAATTCTTCATGTACATCTACTTTCATATCGTATCCTTTTTCCTGTACTCGTCGATCCTTACTGCTCTCAAATACACAGTTCAAGAAAATCTCCCACTTACCGGTAACAACGAAACTTTTACTTACCCACGATTGTATTTAAGAACCCTGCTAGCCGATTTTCTATATATTTCATCCGTATAACACAACGTACATTATTGGAAGCTTTGAGCTCGCACATCAATCAACATTTCGTTACTCAAATACGGAGTTATTGAAGGAATCAATGGACACGTGTATGTATGTATGTATGTATGTATGCATATGGATGGATGGATCGATCTGGACAATTTGATGGATGGATAAATGGATGGACTGGTGCACCATGTACCGAAAATGACCTGCCACAAGTAGTACTTCATAACACTTCGTATTTTGAGCGCAATATATACTACTTTTGCTGGTCGGTGTGCATATGTTCAAAACTCCTGATAATGTATAAGAAATCTACTCATACTTTTTAAATCCTGATTCTCAACGCCATCGCCTCTACATTATTTACCTACACCATCTTCGAACACATCCGATCCCAGAAGTCACATTTTCAACAACGTTGGCCTTTATCGGCAGCCTATGAGCTTTACCATTTTCCCGAAATCATATAAGAACTCTACTAGATTTGTCAGTTGGATACGACTCGAAAGTGAGAGAAAATTTGAGGTCATTCTTGCCTTTTTCTCCCACCCGCTCCATATTTAGTCGTCTGTTTGTATTTCAATTTTGAGGTGGTGCATCGTTTACGATGTATTTGATAAATAAATAAATAAATAAATAAAAGATTCACCGTAAAAATTTGGGCTCGGCAAAATATCAATATATTTATAAGATTTTCATGTTTCCAAAAAACACTACGCTGTTTTCACACATGTAAATGTATACTACAGGCCTATAGAAGTACAGTCACAAATTCACCTTTCTATAAGCTCTAGTCTCCATGAAATTTTGATTTCAACATGTATAGCACCTAAGCAAAAAAGCTAGATCCGGTATTTTTCAAGAATAAGCGCTTACGGTAAGCTGAAACTTTACCGATATATTACTAAAGACATGTAGTATACATTTGCCTGTGTAAAAACAGCGGAGCATCGCTTTTTTAAAAACTTGAAAATCTTAGGTTTCTCGGATTCTAGTCCAGAAACAAACACAGCAACGGCACATATGAATGTGTTCTGTGGAGTGTATATGCATGAGCACGTTTGTGGTCTGGTAAGTTTTCCTTGGACAGAGATATAAGATATTTTCAATTTTTCGGGCATCCGAAAGTTCTCATATTTTGGCTTTGAACTCATGATGCGCTGAAGCTGGTGCGAACACTCGCTGCCCTCTTGTAGAGATTGCTTTGCCCTATCGAATGGTACCCTGCATTATAATCAGATTTGATAAATGTTTGAGTTATTGCTTCAGAAAGTCAAAATTGAAAAAACTTATGAGACAACCTAATAATTAACCTCATCCCCCCTTCCCCCCTACCCACACATACATACTTCATCCTGTATATCCCTTTGCCTTATCAGCACCATGCTCACCACTTCCTCCCGTCCGTCAACAGTACTGTCACTTTTCTTTCAGCTCGAGGACGAGCATACTCCAAATTGTTGGAGTATGGAAAGGGTCGTGACTGTTTGACCAGTTCACCTAATCCTACCCCTCTATCATTAATTCAAGCAACTGTATGCACCATCATCTTTCGTGATCGAAACAAGCTCGAGGACGAGCTTACTGAAGGAATGGAAATGTCGCGTCCCTCTTCATCGATCACCCACGCAGCTCACTCATCTTGTTTCGCGTGTGGTTTAAGTGAGACATCCCGCGGAGGAGGATCATGGAGCACGGCAGAGCGGAACGGCAAAGCGGACTCCATCGTGGAGTTAGCTGGTTGCCTCCAGCCTCCCCTCTCACACCCATCCCCCCTTTTGTATTATTATGTAAAGTCCTTTTTCAATAAATATTAATAATTGACATTGTACAACCGTACACTGCTACACACCCTCAGACAAGGGACCAACCCTTGATCCTGACATTTGTAATGTCCATCTCTGTACATACCTAAATTTTGTGAATAGAACTTCAACAACCAGCAAGCAAACCCTACCAGAAGATGCTTTCTTAGAGATTAAATACGTCAAAGACAACTGCAAGTGCCTACAGATGGCATCAGATGCAAAAAAATGTTCGTACTCTATCTTAGTAGCACTTCACCTCTGATTGGCAGACTTAAAGGCAGTGTCCCGGCAGATTCGTGCCCCGGGGAATATTGCTGTGGTGAGGTTTCTGATTATCCACTGACTTCCAGGCGTAGTCCGGCTGGTTAATGTTCCCCAGGGCCGAGAAAATAGCCCTTGGACTGGCGCGCGCAACCTCAATCGGCGCGCCGGGACGACTTCGCTTACCGTTTGGCGTGGGACACCACAACCGCTTTCTCGCATTTTGCATGCTATCCAAAGTATAAATTACAGGCAGCAGGGTCTTCGTGCCGCTTTTTAAAATTGGATAAACACCCCGAAAAAGGTTTTTCACCCGTTTTAAAGCTCAAATTCGGGGTCTGCGAGTCGAAAAGGCCCAACATGCAAAAAATGGAAATGCGATCTGCCGGGACACAAAGTCGATCTTGAGAATTTGTGCTTACCCGGGTTTATTCGCCATGCTGAATTCGATGAATTCAATGGAGAGCGCGAAAAAGCCAAAAAGGCTTTAACGCAAGAGAGAAATCGCAGGTGGGCGGTGCCGTTCACACCGTGACATCACTCTCCCAGACTTTAGAGCGATCTTCTCTGTTTCGATTTTATGTCATGCCCTTGCGGCTGGCTAGTGGTAATGCTAGGGCGACTAGCGGAAGCGAGAAGATCGCTACTGAAGCTGGGAGAGTGACGCCACTATGTAAACATCCCCGCCCACTTGCAATTTCCCTCCTCCGTTAGAGCCTTTTTTCGCCGTTTTCGTGCTCTCTAGTGTTGATTTTCGGATTAAGCATAGCGAATAGGAGGTGAGCACAAAATCTCAAAATCGACTTTTTGTGTGGACCCTGCCTTTAAGCACCACCAAAGTGAGTTGGCAACCTTTAGCATCAGCGAATGGCTCAGAATTGAAATTTTTATGCTTCCATAACTTCCTTCAGAAAAGGATTCTGCAAAAACGGAATGGAGATTTGAGATCAGCGTTCAAATTGTGCTAAGCGATATGCACCTCGCATCAAACGGTAGCGGATTTAGGTAAAGGAACGTGAAGGAATATAGGGACATATAATTCTAATTCGCAACCTTTTAGAATATCGAAGTGTAATTCTTACTCTTTCTAAAACGAACTTTACTCTCTCTTTTCTGTGCGAACAAAACAAACTGTAATTATAACTGACACCTGGCAAGTTTTTCCTTATTTCCTTATTTTATTTTCTTATTTTCCTAAGTAAACCATAGGTTGGATAGCCAACTCACCTGTAGGCTATTGAAGACAACACGCATCCAATCAAACACCGTCCAGGGGAAAAGTAACGACAAGAAAAAGAATAAACGAGTGACACCTAGCAAGCACAGTAGTGTAGCAGGTGCCTAAAATAAACTAAGCGCAGATTCAATTATCAAAAGTAAACATAGCACACCTTCAGCCACTGGAAGAGTCTGTCTTTCCTACTGCGATCACGATCATTTACCGTCAAAAGCACTCTCAGCGCAATAAAGAGAATGATTACATTTGCCTGCGACCGAACGAAAATGAGTATTATGATAGGGATGTACAAAGAACAGAGTTCAATACCAAAATAATAATAAAATCTGGTACAAAGAGAGCCAAATGTGCTCGTAATGACAGGTTACCCCAAGAGCAGCTAAACATAGAATGATCGTAATGTTCATGGGTCAATAAAATAAATGATGGTTTACTATTGTTTAGGTTCATAGCCATCCAAATTGAATACTACCCCAACAGCGACGGCTGGGAAACCATACGAAAATACACAGTATGGGAAGATACGTGTTTTGTTAGAATCCAACACCTGAAAATGAGATATCCGACAAGTGAAGTCCTTGTCATAACTCACTTGTACCAACGACAAGTACAGCTGATAGCATTCTATCAGCATCCAGCAGAACGTTGCTATGTCAGAGTAAGGGTCCAGCATCAGCACTATTGCACAGCATACACGATTCTTGATGCGAGTTGGACCTTTAAAAAACTAAGAAATCATTACAAACGGAATGACACGCTCTAGCAATGCGAAGAGATATTAGCAGGTTGCAACGAAAGTTCTGTAAAAAAGTTCCCCACCATTTTCAAAAATTTGTAACTTCTGATTTTCACAACTTTTATACATGTTTGGAAGAGGAAGAGGGGAAGGAAGTGATTTAACGGCATGATTCATAGATTCAGCGCATTCATAGATAAATGGTACAAAAACTCACTTTTGCTTTTTAGATCGGTCGATTAATTACTTGCTTCTAACTAGACAGGGTTTGTGCTAATTGAACGCTTATATGAAAAGCTAGGATAATAAGCGATCAATACAAAGCAACAAATTCGATTTTTTGGCATTGTTTTCAGAAATCATAACTTTTTATAGAGAATTTCAATCAGCACATCTGCTTAGAAAGGACAGGTAATGGAAGCTAAAACACAGACTGCAACTTTATTGCAAGTTATAAATTACCAGTGCTGCTTCACCTCTGCTTCGCAGAGTAGCACTGGTTCTACTACCTACATGCTTTCCGTGCTCGCGTAGTAATGATTTTGGAACTCTCCGCGCAATGATAACCATCACGAAAAACTTGCAAACGACTACTTCTTTCAAAAGTTACCCTAGTGAAATCGGTGAGTTTGGAAGAAAAAAACATTTGTGTAGGTGAACAAATTCGAATTATTACTTACCAATTATTTCGGCGTAAAATTCGCCGTGAGGACGGTACCAACCGTATTTAGACATCTGAGCAAAGATTCTCTTATTTTTAAATCATGATAAATCGACAATCTATAAGGTCATTGCTTTCGGTGCCGTTTCGAAAAACAACATGATTTTTGGTGACTTTTTTGGCCTAAAGTCAGCGTCCCACCAGACTAGGAGGTACCTGGCTCTGATAGTATTGTAATAGTAGACCCACTGACTAAGCGACGACAGTATTTTGCAGCGCGAAAGGGGTCTACGAAGTCTACAAATCGCCCTCGAAGTAGCCCGGATCTAACGCCAGGCTTGGGCGAGTATGAGATGCATGCAAGGTAGAGACGCAGAATCGTTGCGGGACCTTGCGATCTTCACTGTGTCCGCTATACGCGCTCTGGCCTCGCAGTTCGTGCAGTTTGGAGGGGCGGCGTTGGGCCTACCGTAAGATTCGGGCCACTTTCGAAGCAAATTCCAGGCTTGGTAGACCCCCTTTTTTGCTTCGAACTTCAGTCATCGCTTAGATAGGGGGTATCCTTTACATTACTATGAGGGCCAGATACCCCCCAGTTTGCTGGGACGCTGCCTTTGAGCTGAATGGCTTGGGGATATACATGTCAGATATACCCGCGATTTAGTGAAAAGTCCAAATACGGCTCTAGCTTTGCGGGCCGATAGCCACGTGAACCCGTTTGATGCGCAGTTTTCATGTGTTCCACGCAGCAAATCCGCTCGTACTCTTGGATTATGGACCTACATGCTGGCGACATGCGTCATGCAAAATTGTGGCTCTGGACTTTTGCTGCAACTCACTCTATGAATTTCGTGACAGACAGATACACACACGGTGCTAATCGTAGAGCATCTCCACTTGAAAACGTTAACTTCAAGAAAAAAATTTTTTTCGCAAAGGAACACTTGCGAATTTGACTGGATTACCGAATTTGTTTTGGCTTGGGAGTCGTCATCAAGATACTAGTCACTTTGAGCTACATTTCCGTGCAAAAATCTTTTCAAATTTCAATAAACAACGGCCAAATTTACTATTTAAGCGATCACCACTTTTTGGCGCTGTTTTCGCAGAAGCAAACCTTTTGAGCACTTTTTGGGCTAAAATTCATGGGTGCAGATTTACTTGTCAGGCAAATCATGGTTTTGCAAGAAATCCAAATCTGCACTCAGTTTTTTGGCTTAAGAGCCTGTGGATCCGTCTGACGCTCACTTTTTGTAATGTCAACGCAACGGATCTGTACGGAATTTTGCATGATGGGCCTACATGCTGGCATAGTGCTGTGACCAAAATTTCAGCTCAAGACATCTGCTGAAATTCGCTCTATGAATTTCGTGACAGGCAGACGTACAGACAGACAGACAGACAAACAGACGTAAACAAGGCTCAGCCCGTTATTATTGAGTCATATATAACGGCCAAACTCAGGAAAATCAAAATTCGAGTTGTCTTCTACCGCTTCCATCTATGATATGCTTAGCAGAAGATTTGATTTAGGTTGCTGCTTCATTTCTACTCTGTAGATGTCGAAGACGTCAACCTCGAATCATACCAGGTTTCGGCGTAGATTTCTCCTAGTCCCTCTGTTAAGAGTCGAACGATTTGCGCGCGTTTATTTCACACCACCTACACATGCCAAAATTGGGCATCCTCCGTATAAAGAGAGAATATTTGAAAAGTTGCAAACTTTGTTGTCAACCCAGAACATTGAAATTGCACAACATTAGAGTTGCTTTTGCTAAACTGTGGCACGCACATGGAGCTGCTAGATAAAATTGTCGTATCCCTTACTAAGAATGAAAGGCACAAGGTCGTGAACAAGCAGACTGAAGCACAGGTTCCAATGAATAATATTTCGAACATTGTGTAGAGATCTGAAATGTGTTTTGTGATATTCTGCGATGACTGAGTCAGCTGAACATACCTGAAGAATGTGAACACAAACAGCGAAGATGCTAAGCACACAGCAGATAGTGCACGACCAATGTTTTCGACATCAAAACGCACTTTGAAGTCCTTTCCTATGTTATACCAAATGGCGTCCTCCACCGTTATCTTCATCAGAACGGCGAAACAACTGCAAACAGTTTGACCGCCACGTTCAAGCGTAGCCTTTCTTGACAAAACGTTTCGTGCATGGCTCCATTCAATTTATAGAGGGTTTTTTGTCGCAGAAATTCACCTCGAATTCACCCTTACAATCCATTATGTCTACTTTTTCTTTTTACTACTGTCTAAAAGTTACAAAAATAGTTCCAATTTAGGGTGCATTTCTTTATGTTTACAAATTGAAAAGATTTTGGAATGGCAAGAGAACAGGAAACCTGGTTCCGTAGCTTCCATTCAGAACGCAGTATTCCTGAGGAGACTCCGTTAAAGTGGAAGTCTAGGACTCTCAAGGCTGCTGGTTAGTTCACTTTCGCTGAGAAGGGAGATCCGATAGTCGAAGTGACCTTTTCCAATGGGTTTTATACCATTTTGAAGAGCATCAAACGGTGATTTCAAATCTGACTTAGTGTTCTGGGACAAAAGATGTCGTCTAAATGTAGTGCTCTGATAAGTGGACCATTTGAGTAATGACAATTTTTGTGCCAATTATAAACGCTCATAACTCGACGTCGAGGCGCTCGGCAGATAAGGGCGACAGATTTGGAATCAGCATTCGATGCTCTTTATAGTCGTTTCAATTTTATATGAAAAAGCCACTTCAACTAAATGGATCTCCTTCGTGAGAAGAATGGCAAACAACGAAATGGTCAAAGTCGAAGTGTCAATCCGAACAAGTTGCGTACTATTAAATGCAGTAATGAACGCTGGCTTCACATCTGCCTTTCGAATCTGCTATGCTAAACGCCTATAGACAGATGGAAATACATGAGCAGTATTGTAAGGAATCGTATCTACAAACTGTAAAATAAGACTCAATATTGCCTTTTTAGCTCACCTTTTAGGTACGGACTACATAAATTGACCTAACTGCTTGTTTTGGGCCAGCATTATGGCAAAGACGATTGTATGTCCAATATTGCACTATGCGCGACTTCGCAAAATGGCTATTTCGTCTAAAAATGCGTTAGCGGGTAAAAGACAGGTTCGGAGTAGGTTCTAGACTACATCCATCGGTTCGCACCTTGTTTGGATTGGCCTCTTTGATTTCCGCTTATTTCTTTGTAAGCGGTTCGAAAAAAGGGCGCTATTCCACATAAGTTGACCCAAAAAATGAAAATCGTGAATTTCGCTAAAACTTCGTCTAGGGAGGTTTGGTACGCTGGACACGAATATGATGTTTATTTCGTGCGACAGCGCCATCCGGAGTTACGGTAGGATTACGGTAGGGGGTCAAAATCACGGATTTGCCCGAAACTTGGCCTAGAGGGGTTATTCGGCCCGCTGACGCCGAATATCACATTGGTTTCGTACTGTAGTGGCATTTTCTCGGTTACGGCGGGTATACGGTAAGGGATCAAAATCTCGAAATTCGCTGTAACTTTGCACAGAGGGGTTATTCGACATGCTGATTAGAAATGTCACACTTTCACCGCACGGGAACGTCTCCCTGCATGATTACAGTAGGTTTACGGTAGGGGTCAAAATCACAAATCGGCAAATGTATCTTCCCCTGTGCATTGCTTAGGCAAAAGCCGCAGCAGAGTGTGTAGCGCGCGGCGGTGGTCATGTGTGCAAAGCTTCACGGTCATCCGAATCGCCATACACCCGTTTCGGATGAACTATGTTTTACACCCGTTACCGTGTATCTACCGTAGCCCGAGGAAATGACGCTACGGTTCAAAACCAATGTGATATTTGGCATCAGCGGGCCGAATAACCCCTCTGGGCCAAATTTCGGGCAAATCCGTGATTTTGACCCCCTACCGTAATCCTACCGTAACTCCACCGGATGGCGCTGTCGCACGAAATAAACATCATATTCGTGTTCAGCGTACCAAATAACCCCCCTAGACGAAGTTTTAGCGAGATTCACGATTTTCATTTTTTGGGTCAACTTATGTGGAATAGTACCGAAAAAAGTCATAGTCGCTGGCGTCTGATCCAGTCGACAACAGAGAATTGCTTTAACGCAGTTTGTTTCAGTATCTGTATAGAGTGTACCAAAAATATGCGCACGCTCATTGATTGTTACTACCCCTCTTCTCACATTTTTCTGAAAACGTCTAGGTCTCGTTAAGCTGGATTCAACAGTGATTTACTGTATGGAGCAAGTTTTACATCTCCTTCCGTGAGGCAGCATTACGGTAGAACTTCCCAGCTCAGGCGTACCTAACCTAATTTAGATACTTAACTTTTCCAAATCTTGGAAACCTTTTGAGGCGCGTAATCATTGAGCAATAAGAAGAAAACATTACTATGCTTAGCATAATTTATGAGCGAAGCACTATGATGAAATCTTACATTTAGAGCCAACGTATGATTAGCTCTCTGTGATAAATTTTAGTTTATTTGCTTTGCTTTTAAACAAAATAGGACCCAAAATATGGCTTAAAACCTTTTCGATGCGCCAACCGCATTTTTACGGTAATTAATGATCGATTGTGATTTGCCCCATACCGTGAATCTAAGTTGAAGCCACTCTACAGAGTGGTACCTAAAAGCGTTCTTGGAAAAATAATATCGACGATCATTCATACAAAAATATTAAGAAGTGTTTTGTATTTTTCAAATAGAAAATTCAATTAGTGATTCCATGCGGGCCAAACATTGCATACGTACACTTTGCTGAGACAGGCGTCCTAGGCTACTTTTTGTTGACCAACTATGAATTTACTAATATTCAGTATAGTCTGAGCCAGAGGTGCGATAGTCGGAGCCGATTCTCCGCCTACCTTCACTTTTGAGCTGGTACAGGGTGACCACCTTCACTTTTGGGTTTGAAAATTTTTTTTGCTAAAGCTCAAAAGAAGGAAAATAAGCAAAACGAATCTAAAAGAAAGTATTAAGAGCATATATCTATGTAATAGGTCGATCCAGGCAGTAACCGCCGAGAGCCAGAATTTCGAATAATAAAATAATGAAAAATCGTGAAAAATCATTCCACTGTTACAAATCTGCTGGCTGAAAACCTCCGCAGTTGCGACTTCATAGGTTTTGAAGGGTAAATGTTGTTCTACCAGACTTTGAAAGAATCAGTTTGATTTGGGAAGTGGCCGCCGAGAACGAGAATTTCGAAAAACCTTGAAAATCTTCTCAATTTTAGGCTGCTTAATGACAACTGACATTTAGGGCCGCATGTACTAACCTCCCCGCTGGGGAGGGGTTCGCAGCTTAAAAGAAAGCTTTATACTTCGAAACTCCAGATACAGTCTGCCCCAATCCTAACCAGGCCAAAATTGGCATGGCGGGAGTCCGCGTCGCTAGGGTTTCGCTGTCACGCCCACGGTCTGCTTCCCTGCCCTCTCTTCAGTCCTTTGGTTCTCTCCAACAGCGCGCATATGCAGCGCAGACCGCTAGCGCTGCGAGCGCGCAAATTTACGCCGACGCTTCGGCCTGATCCCGATTGGGGTAGACTGTACCTGCATTTTACGTTGTGTACCTATCCGTAAGTATTCCTACTACCCTTCACTATGAACGCGTTGAAGAGGAGCGAGAAGCTGTACGAACCGCATTTTCCAGCTTTTGTATGATCCCTGATGATCCCCGGCGCTTTTCTTTGAAGTCATTTTTCTTTCTCCGAAGTTAACGAAAACCTTTCAAAGTTGTACTGAACATCTAACACAACAGTGCTAAGCATGTTGCTGATGAGAACAAATGAGTTTTTGAAAAGTCGAATTTTTCGGTACACCTCAAATTTCGACCTATGGATCATCGAAAATTTCATAACTTCAAAACATCATTTGTTCTTATCAGCAACATGCTTAGCACTGTCGGGTTAGATAATCTGCACAACTTTGGAGA
The DNA here is from genome assembly GCA_958299035.1 of Cylicocyclus nassatus. NCBI lineage: Eukaryota > Metazoa > Nematoda > Chromadorea > Rhabditida > Strongylidae > Cylicocyclus > Cylicocyclus nassatus. Next base: position 87,577,341 of record CATQJL010000316.1, on the reverse strand, counting down.
TTTTTCGTTAAATTCCGAGAAAGAAAAATGACTCTAAAGAAACGCGCCGGGGATCATCAGGGATCATACAAAAGCTGGAAAATGCGGTTCGTACAGCTTCTCGCTCCTCTTCAACATGTTCATAGTGAAGGGTATAGGAATACTTACGGATAGGTACACAGCGTAAAATGCAGGTATCTGGAGTTTCGAAATATAAAGCTTTCTTTTAAGCTGCGATCCCCTCCCCGCGAGGATGTTAGTGCATGCGGCCCTTAAACTCTTATAAATCCGGACTTTGAAGGCGTGTGATGTTGCGATTTCATAGGTTTTGTAGGGTGTGGTTTGCCCTATCAGAATATGTCTTAGCTGTACCGATCCATTGAAACATCGTCGAGGTCTAGGCTCTTATAAAAGCAGGTAAAAAACCGTTTTTCAGCTCATAACTTCTTCAGAATTGCATAATTCATGTTGCGACTTCATAGGTTGGATTCTCCTCATCAAGAGCTTTCAAATGATATATAATATGTGGGGGATTCACGCCTCCCACGGCATATGCCCGGGGGTGGAGTACCTCTCTTCACTAATTCTCCACTGGCGGCCTCCCGCCAATACATTGAAATCTGCGGGGTGGAGAATTAGTGAAGAGAAGTACTCCACCCCGGGTTAGAGCCGCAAGAAACATTGAATCCCCCACATTTTATATATCATCTGAAAGCTCTTGAAGAGGAGAATCTAACCTAAGTCCCAACATGATTCATGCAGTTCTGAAGAAGTTATGAGTTGAAAAGCGGCATTTTACCTGCTTATACAAGGGCCTGGATCTCGGCGATGTTTTAATGGATCTGTACAGTTAAGACATATTGTAATAGCGCAAACCTTACTCTATAGAATCTATGAAGTCGCAACATCATACACCTTCAAAGTCCGGATTTATAAGAGTTTAAATGTCAGCTGTCATTAAGCAACCTAAAATCGCGTGATTTTTCAGAATTCTCGTTCTCGGCGGTCATCCTCAAATAGCTGATTCTTTCACTGTCTGGTAGAACAGCACCTACCCTTCAAAACCTATGAAGTCGCAATTGCTGACGCCTTCAACCAGCAGATTTATAACAATGGAATCATCGCATGATTTTTCATTATTTTATCATTCGAAATTCTAGTTCTTGGCGGTTACTGCCTGGATCGACCTATTTCTTCGCAGTACGTCACAGCAAAATGTACTTGATAAAACACATAAAGTCTAGCTGAGTGTCACTCACAAATACACTATTTCATTAATACGTTTATATGAAATATTTGTGCAGTTGTACCCATCGTATTTGTGGCCCTAAAGAGGACCGTTAGGTTAGAGCTCTTCAGTTTTCCGAAGTCATGAAGCTTTGCTCTATCGCAGAAAGTGTTGAGGCATATACGCGTCCATGCCGGTGATGGCCTCCAGGTGCTCGCAGTAGGCGACGGCGACTTCCTAGAAATGAACTACCAGAATATGCTCTCAAAACTTTCTTTTGCGTTCGTTTTGCTTAATTTCCTTTTTTTCAGTTTCAGCAAAAAAAATCAAAACCCAAAAGTCCGTCCTGTGCTCTCCCCTCTACCCCCCCCCCCGGTCAACATTTTTGAGAGTGAATGTCCGGCACTACCACCTTCACTTTTGGCCGGCCAGTGGTAGCTAGGACCACCTTCACTTTTGGTGGGCCCGGCTCCCCCCATCGCACCTCTGTTGGTGTGGTTCAATTGACAAGGTTGTGGTAACCTTTTATGGTGCATCGGCTATACGGATCTTGGCCGCAGGAAGATAGTAGTTATCACATCGATTTGCTTGACTGCTTGACTGGAGATGCAAAAGCAATATTCTACGGCGATAGAAGTGACCTCATATTACCACGGATTTCAAAATACAGAGGACAATGGCAGGACCCACATCACTCAAGGTAGCAAAAGCCCTTTTGACAAGTTACTGTAACAATCTTCAACACCTGACTGAGGAGAGTGAAAAGGCGCTGAAAACGGAGGAACTCAAACTTTGGAATGTGCAACAATCACAGGAGGTCCAAAGAAAGGTAATGGAATTGGAGGCAAACATCAATCTACTTACTTAGATACTTAGATGGCCCGGCTTCACGTGACGTGCAGGCCCCAGCACAGAAGTTGCCATTTTTCCCTGTCCCTCACTTCGGACATCCACGATCTTCTTGGCTGACGTCGGTGGCTGCGTTCACGAGTTCCAGGTTCAAAAGTCGTATCCAGCTGATTCTCAGCTGGTCCATCCGTTCCACGAACACGTCTGCCCATCTCGCTGGAGGTCTTCTTCTAGGACGTTATGCTTCGCGAGGAATCCACTCCGATGTTCTGAGTGTCCATCTTCGTCTGTTCTTCTCATGATGAGACCGGCCATCGATGCTTCGCTTTCGCAACGTAATCCGCTGGCTCACGAAGACGGGACATCCTTCTCATATCCGCACTGCGAAGTCCGACTAGATGTTGCTTGTGTCGGGTCATCTTCAGAAGACTACGCTTAGCGCTCTGTGGATGGTCCTTAAAGCCTTCGACGTGGCTACGGTGTCAGCCCAAGTTTCAGCTGCGTAGCAGAGCGCCGGGAGAACGGTTGAGTCGAACAGGTGGGCACGAAGCTCCGGGTCCGTCAGTTGGTCGGTGGCTTCCTTCAAAGGCCCGAAGGCGGCCCAGGCTGCTCTTCTTCTCCTTTTAAGTTCTTCTCTCAAATCGTTCTCCATGCTCATCGAACGTCCGAGATACACGTAAGAAGACGTCTCCATGATAGGGGTGCCTTCCAGTTTCATTTCTGCATCTTCGCAAAGGGCGTTCTTCATGAACTGAGTCTTCTTCCGATTTATTCGCAGTCCGATCTTCTTCCCTACTTCGTTCAGTTCCTTCAGCATCGTCTCTGCTTCGGTGATACTGCTCGAAAAGAGAACGATGTCGTCCGCAAAACGAAGGTTGGACAGGAATCTTCCATCAACTCGTATGCCTCTCTCGTCCCAGTCCAGTGACTTCATCACCCACTGCAAGGCCGCGGTGAACAGCTTCGGCGAGATTGTGTCGATCTCCCTTCCCGATTGTATGGTCAGGGGGCGATGGAACAGCTGCATCGTTGTTGTACAGTCCTTGTAGCAGTTGGCTAGTGTCCTCACGTAGGCTGAGTCCACTCCTTGATCGACTAGCGCTGACAGGATGGCGTTGGTCTCGACGCTGTCGAAGGCTTTCTCGTAGTCGACAAAGGTTAGGACGAGAGGCAGTCGGTACTCCCGGCAGAGTTCTATGACTCTCGAAACGGTCTGGATGTGATCCATGCAGCTGAATTCTTTGCGAAATCCAGCTTGTTCTTGGGGTTGGGCTTCATCCAGTGTCCTTGATATGCGAGCGAGGATAATCTTCGTGAAAAGCTTGTACAGCACACTCAGCAAGCATATTGGACGGTAGTTCCGGAGAACCTCCCGTTCACCCTTCTTGAAAAGAAGGACGGTTCTTGACGTTCTCCACTGATCGGGAATCCTTTCCTTCTGAAGGTAATTAGGTGCGACGCGAGAATCTCGTGTAGACGTTGCCCTCCGGCAGAAAGTCGGCGGAAAGATGATCTGGTCCTGGAGCCGTGGACGTCTTCATGGTCTGAATCGCCGTGCGCACTTCAGCAGGTAGAATTCGTGGTGGTACTTGTTTAGTGGGAACAACGGGCATTGGCACTAGTGTTGATGAGCGGAAGAGGTTGGTGTAGAAGTTCTTCGCGATAGATTCCATCTTATATCGGGAAGAAGTCGGAGTCCCGTCTTCGTTCAATAGTGCAGCCAGCGGTACATGGTATTTGCAGAGATCCCTTCGACACTTCTTGACACTTCGTCTTCCTTCGACTGCTTCCAGTATCTTGGCTTGCCTGTACTTCCTGAGATCCTCCTGCAAAGCTGTTCTGCAACTCGCGTTGGCTATCAGTCGCTGGAGATGGGTTGCACTCGGATCCTGCCTCAGAAATCTTCTTCTTTTGAGCAAGTCCTTGGTGGTCTTCGAAATACGTTCCAAGTTCTTCTCAGAAGTCACTGAGGCGCACTCTCCACAGGCTCGCAGTCCTTTCAGAAGCCGGTCGTAGTCGTACGTTGGGTCCTCCTCGATGGGCCAGTCACAACTTGATATGAGCTCCTCCAGCCTGTTACCGTCATAAACGCATTCTTCCTTCTTCTTCACTATGGCAGACCTTCTTTTCCAGCTTTCGACTGAATCGTACCTTCGCTCGAAGGAGGCGGTGATAGGAGCCACTGCAGAGGGATGGAACTACTGAGACATCGAGCAAGCTCCACCTTCGGTTGGTGAGAATGTGGTCGATCTCCGCTTGAATCGTTCCGTTGGGCGATTCCCGTGTCCATCGGCGATGTTCTTTCTTCATGAAGATGGAATTTCCATGGAAAAATCGTGCGGCGGAGAGAAGCCCAACAAGACGGTTGCCGTTTTCGTTACGGAGCCCATATCCAAACTTTCCGATCCTATATTCCTGTTCTAGTGGCATCCCGATCTTCGCGTTGAAGTCGCTCACAACGAATTTGTAGAGGGACTTCTCGTTGCGGAACCTGCTCCACGTCTTCGTAGAAAGCATGTCATGTAGTTCTGAATCGCCAGCTGCTGATGTTGGCGAATAGCAGTTCATGATGCTGATGGTCTTCTGACATGGAGGTCGTAGTCGTAGGATGGCTATTCGAGGTGACAGGATTTCATGCGAATCGACAAGATGGACGATAGATGGGTGGACGACAAAGCCAACGCCTCCAACTTTCGTGATGGAACCTTTTCACCACGAATGATGAGGGTTCCATCACTCATCTGTCGCACGCCCTTCTTCCTGGACTTCGTTTCCTGCAGAGCGATGACGTGGTACCTGATGTGCTCTGCAGCGTCGAGAAGAGCGTGGAGGTAGGCATTTGTGGAGACTGTCCTGGCGTTGTAGGTGCAGAGCATGGCAGTCTCCATGGCGTGTCGTCCGGGCAGACGTGTCGTTTTTGTCCGATCCAAAAGGCGCCCTGAGGACCCTGACATCGTTCTTGCTACCACCCGGCGCCGTAGGCGGGATACGATGTTCAGGGTTTTTTCTATCTCTTTTTGCTGACTGAGTAATATAACTTGTTCCCCTACAAGAGCAGACTTAGTAGGCCAACTCTTGATTTCCACGGGGCGATCGCTGACCTCGGACTTGGAGCGGGGAGGGGGCTGTTTAGCGACCTGAAAACCAGACGGCGGTAGATCTGGCCTGGCCGGTTCTTAGCTAGGCATCCGGCCGAGACCGGAAACTCGAACTCCTTTACAGCTTGGGAGGTCCTGCCAGAGTATACACTCGGCTGTGCATCGCAGTTCGACACCCAGTGTCACCCCCACGCCACGATGGGGCGACCGACCATTGTGGGGGAACATCAATCTTGTATCGCAAAGTTTGGAAAAATTTGTCAATGTTGTTGACAGCGTAATGGACTCGGTTACAGAAGAACAGGAACAACAATTACAGGAATGCATTGACAAGGCGCAGACAACTATCGATCAAGCCCAAAAATTAACGATACAGCTGGAGTCTGCAAGGATAAGCGGGCGTGATCATGCAGGAGACCCCACGCGCCCGACAAGTTCGGCTATGAGAGGACACGGAGAAGCACCAACGTCTCAGTTACCTCCTATTCCAGTGCCAACGTTTACGGGAGAGCTATGGGACTTCGAAAATTTTTGGAGACTATTTGAAGCAAACGTCGATCATCAACCACTCACCAAACTATTGGGTTGTCCCATAAGTCTTTTCATTTCTGAGTTTTCGCTATAATAAGTCGCACACTTTTTATTCTAAATAGACGTCAGGATACCATTCGATAGGGCAAAGCAAGCTCTATAAGATGGCATTTACGCTTTGCACAAGCTTTAGTCTATCTCGAGTTTTGAACCAAAATCTAAAAGTTTCGGATGGCCAGAAAACCGAATTTTTTTCATATCTTCGTTCAAAAAAATCCTACAAACCTCAAACTTGCTCACGTATATACATTCCATATCAGACATTCATATGTGCTGTTGCTGCATTTTTTATCAAGAAATCAAGAAACCGAAATTTTTCATGTTTTTACCAAAGTGATGCTGTGGTGTTCTTACACTAACAGTTGTATACTAGACGCGCTTAGAAGTACTACCGTAGATTTTTGGCTCTCTATGTGCTCTGGTTCACGAGAAATATCAAATTTAGCTTCCTGCATTTGGGTTTTTCATGCTTAAATCAACATTTCTCGGGAAGCAGAGCTTGTATAGAGCTAAAAAAGTACAGTTGTACTTCTAAGGGCTTGTAGTATACAACTGTCAGTGTAAGGACAGCACAGCATCACTTTGGTAAAAACAGAAAAATTTTCGGTTTCTTGATTTCTAGCTGATAAAAAAATGCAGCAAAAGCACATATGAATGTCTTATGTGGAATGTATATAAGTGAGCAAGTTTGAGGTTTGTAAGATTTTTTTGAACGAGAATATAAAAAATTTTCGGTTTTTTGGCCATCCGAAACTTTTTAGATTTTGGTTTAAAACTCGAGATAGACTAAAGCTTGTGCAAAAGCGTAAACGCCATCTTATAGAGCTTGCTTTGCCCTATCGAATGGTATCCTGATATCTATTCGGAATGAGAAGTGTATGACTTATTATACCGAAAACTCAAAAATGAAAAGACTTATGGGACAACCTAATAAAAAGTTCAACTATCTTGTAAACGGTCTAAGAGGTGAAGCACGAGAACTAATAAACAGCTTTACGGTCACGGAGGACAATTATGAGGAAGCAATCGCGATGTTACGCCGAAAATATGGAGATAAATCTCGCCTTATTGCAAAGCTCCAACAACGTGTGGAAGAAACTTGCGCAGCTAATATTAGTACGACAGCACAACGACGTCTGCTAGAAACAATCATTCCACTGATTTTGCAGCTAGAAACTCACAAAGTCTATCTGGATGGATCCTTTGCAGCACAAAAGCTGCTATCAAAATTTAGTGCTTCGATTCAGCGCAAGATCCTATAGCAGTACATCACTCCAGAGATGCGGGAAGAAAACTGGCACATGAAAGATATCATCACGGCATTGGACGACTGCATATTAACGGAAGAGCGAATCAGTGAGATAATGACATACACGGCAAACGCAACGAATACTTACACAAGGAGGACAAGAACAATATCTCGCAGAGAGATGGACGTCTCAGCATCATGTTGTTCTGTAATGATACAACTCACAGAATGGCGGCATGTAACAAGCTCAGCTCTATTGCACAAGGGCGCAAATTTTTCCAAGAGTCTAACAGATGTCTGAACTGCGCAAGTCAAGGACATTTTGTGAAAGATTGTAGGAGTCCAGGATGCAGAGCATGCATGGGACAAAAACATCATCACTCTTTGTGCTCAAAAAGGAATGGAACTGAAAGTCTGCCACAAAACCGCAAACTCAAGCCTTTAAGACAACTCGGAACTTGCAAAGGTTACCTCAGCGAGATATCCTGCCACATTTAAAACCAACGGCTCGGATCCATCTTTTCAGCGCAGAAGACTCAAAAGTATCACAGACAGAACAAGTGGCATAACTACCAAGTGATGTGACACAAAGGAGAACACCAAATGTTCAACAGAAGAAGCCAGATGTAAAAGCAACGTCAACGGCAAACGATAGAGCAACAGTACTGGAAACAAAGATCCCATCGTCAGCCTTAGACGCCGAATCAGACGCACATCTGCCAAACAAGCCCTCAGAAGCACCGCCATGACACGCTGTAGTGACCTTAAACACGGCTCCTTCTTTTTCCAGCAATCTCCATACTAGTACTGATGCTCCTTTAACAAAACGTCGAGACCGAGAGCACACGCCACTGCAGGCACTTCTGATTTGAATGATGAGAAAAGAACAACACGCAAACTGTGGAACTGCTTCCTAAAATTCAGGAAGATTGTTAAACGACAGCAACAGGAGATGCGAGATTTGATGCAAAGTATGTGCCACCTCGTCAGGACCCTAATAGCACATAAGCAACAAAATTGTGATGCAATCCGACAAGAGGCTCAGAAGAAGCGCAAAAACATACAAGACAAGACCTTTTGCACAGAAGAGCACTCTTTACAGTTTTCTATGAAGAAGGAAGCGGAAGGGAGAAAACGAGGTTTCAAGAAGCAAAGCAAACACCTTAAGCAACTCTTCGCAGGTTCAGAAGGAACAAACTGCAGCACTTGCTCCGGAAAGCAGTATCAAAGACGGGCGAAAAAATTTTAAATTGGCGCCTGTAGTATCAAAGGAAAAAGAATAAAACAAGAAAAGTCTTACGACAAAGCACACAAACAAGGACGACATTCTCTATCAGGAGAAAAGAAAATACAAAATGATTGCCAACCGCCCGAGACAGGGATGAGGATCGATAGCAACCTGTATTATCCCAGCACAGAAGGACAATCCACTATAAACGTGCGCAACAAGAGAAAGAAGCTTCTTACGGTGAGCTTAGCTAAACTCCATACTAAAGGTGATTTTGGTCTCATGCAGGACCCCTGTAATTACGCTTGCCAAGCTTTTCTGCGTGCACTGATCATTCGCTTGCGGATCAAATGTCAGAAGTCGCTTCACGGACAATCCTTCGCTTCTTTGCCAGGATAAGTTGCCTACCGATGCATATAGTGGTCAAAGTAGGAAGATGCTTCGAGGAACGACGCTCCAACACAGTTCGCACCCCCACCAAGAAACAGTTTGATGAACATGCGCTAGACTATTTTAATCAATAACTAGGTAGCTGCAAATCTTGCGTGGCCGGGAGTATTGCGGATCGCGATGCAATTAAGCAATATTATGCATGAGGGTTGCACACGATGACCCTCAATATCAGCTGAGACCTTCGTTTCGCGGATCGCATTGCAATCAACCAATGTTTTGAATGCTTGCTAAGTAAAAAAGCTAGTTTCGGAATGCCAAGGAATGAAAACACGATGCCAGATGCCATTCCACTCGACAAAAACATCTCGGACTACAGACAAAAACGATTGGACAGCAGAAGGAATGATGGTGCCAGCAAGCGAACGTCATATACAGGGTGTCCGTAAAAAATGTGCCTACTGTTTGATTGTGAATAACTCTCTTCTAACGAAGTCTTTCGAGAAGCTTTAGGCACCATTTTGTAGAGCGAGGTTCAACTTAGATTTGCAGTGTAGAGCGAATCACCGAGCTTTTTTTATTACTGTAGGATTACGGTAGGAACTTTCAGCATATGGAACCATCGTGAAATATGCCGCCTGACAAAATTTTTTTCAAAAAATCTGAAAAATCGTGCACTAGGGTTTTCGCGCACGCTGATTCCACTACACAACTTTTTACGGGTGTTTTTAGCTTTTTTGACGGTGTAATCACATTTCTGAAAAATGCTGGAAATTCAATTATTACGGTTCACCTGGGGTAACTTAGAAAGAGGCACCACAGTAAAGTGGAAATTTCATATTCGAAAAGAGCGGCTTCCATTACCATAGTGTAAGAATTTCCGGCTTGTTTGGTTATGTTCCGAGGCAGATTATGGCCTCCAAAGACCTACAATCCTTGTCGAAGTTCCTACCGTAATCCTACAGTAATAAAAAGAGCTCGGTGATTCGCTCTATACTGCAAATCTAAGTTGAGCCTCGCTCTACAAAATGGTGCCTAATGCTTTTCGAAAGACTTCGTTAGAAGAGAGTTATTCACAATCAAACAGTAGGCACATTTTTTACGGACACCCTGTATACTTAGTCATTCTTACTCATGCATTTTCCATCACTTACACTTATTGCTTGTGTTTCCTTTCTATCCGCATTGCTTGTACGTAGGGTAGCACATTGAACACTCTTATCTTATGTTTTCTAATCTCTTCTTGTACCTTTCTTGCAAGTAGTCCAAACTCACAAGATATCCAAGATATCATTTTGGTTTGACTTATCGTCATCATAGTTGCAACTATTTGCTAGCGATTTCGTCACTCCTTCATGTTGATTTGCTTCATTGTTTATGTCTGTATATTTCTCAAGCAGAATGAGGTTTAATAACCCAAGTTTGAGGTAATCGGCAATAAACGTGTGTCGTCCGTGTGGTGGTTGGTTGGTTCAATTGACAAGGTTGTGGCAACCTTTTTAGTAGGCATGATCATAATTAGTAACAAAGCAAAAATTCAAAACAGAAAATAGCGCATCTCTCTAATTCATCGTGGCCGATTATGAAGACGTAGGTATAGTCTTCCTCCCCCCACTAGACACTCCGTGGATGGATTTGAATTCGAGCCAGAGTAAATGTTTAGCGTCAGAGCGCAGCAGACGCCGCCTCAGTCAAAGTGTGCGCAAACGCTGTTTTTCCATTTTTCTTTGTGATTCCTTGTTATAACTCATATTGCGGCAATGTATTGTATCATATTCGAGGTACTGTTGCCGCTGATCGTTGTTTGAGCTCTTATTATCGTTTGCCGTACATTTTTTTCAGAAAGCTGGAGACACGATGCAGATGAAGATTTTTCAATGAAACGTCACTCTTTCCGGTAGGTAACACATTCACAAGTGTTGATATCGTGAACTGTGAATTAATTTTACAGTAGATTGTGTTCTTCAAAATATGTACTTCTTTGCTATAGGACTAAATCTCTTCTCATAAGTGTTTCTTTAAGATCAAACAGCATCAAACAACGATCAGCGGCAACAATACCTCGAATATGATACAATACATTGCCGCAATATGAATAATAACAAGGAATCACAAAGAAAAATGGAAATACAGCCTTTGCGCACACTTTGACTGAGGCGGCGTCTGCCGCGCTCTGACGCTAAAATTTGCTCCGGCTCGGATTCAAATCCGTCCACCGAGTGTCTAGTGGGGGGAGGACGACTATAAAAAAGATGTCAAATAATATCAGCGACGATAATGTAAGCAGCACGTAGTAGCCACAACACAATGCAACCGGTAGTAGAACCACATGTAACTTAGTTACCAGAGATGAACTGAAGAAGACTAACGGCAGAAACACTAACAAAAAGCTGAGTGAGCTCAACCAGTTTCAACTTAGCACTGAAGCATCGCGCGTTCTTTGCAGAAATGATATCTCTGGACAAAGCTGAAACCATCGAGCGCATCTACAGAAGATACTATTGTACATCGTAGACGAGTTACAATTAATGGCTCTACAATGCAAATTAAAGCCTCCTAATTTCTCACTAGTTGGTACGAATATCCAGTACTTGCTTGCAATCAATTTGTTTTCTTTCCTAAGCACTCGAAAGCAAAAAACTAGGTCAGCAATATTACGACGACAAATAAGGCCTTGCAAATTAAACTTTTTCAATCGATATAATTCGGAGGTCTGCTGCTAGGAGAGAGGCGAATACACAAAAGACGAGTGAAAGTTTTTTGCACCTGTTCAAGCTTTGCAATTTCTTTTTTACGTGTAGGATTCCAGACCTGGGAAGAATATTCAAGATGAGGTCGAACAAGTGTTTTTTACAAACGCTTCAAAATAACGGGTGATTTGCTTTTGACAGTACGGAGCAGTACAAACAAGGACGTATAAGCTCTCCTAAGAGCAGCATCAACATGTTCTGAAAACCTCAGCTTCAAATCAACAATAACCCCCAAATCCCTAGCAGAGCAACACGACCTTAACGGAACCCACTGAGTAAGTTCCTGCTATGCAGTGACCCATATGCAGTACACAACTCTTACTCAGATTCAAAGTCAAGCTCTATTGCGAAGCCCATTCAACTAAGGTCTCTAGTGACCGCTGTAGGGCACATTGCACTTCAAAACAGTTAGTAGCAGTATAGACTCCATAAATTTTTATGTCGTCAGCATAGATCCGAAAGAAGTGATCCACCCACTCCAATAGCTTCTAGTTTACTAATTATTAGGTCGTTCCATAAGTTCGTAGCGTTTTTATTTTCGTACTCATATCTTTGAGGAGCGGTTGATTTGCGGCGGAATGCATATCTCGTTTGGAACCGCTGATTGTGCTTTTTGAAATACATCTACTGATTTCGGTGGAAAGCTGATTCACTCGGATTCGTAGCTTCCAAAGATGGAAATTTTGAAGGCAAAAAAGGAGCAATTTCGGCGCGCCTTTTTAGTTATGAAAAGAAGCGTTTTTGCACAGATTTTCGTGTCGATTATGTAACGTGACGTTTGTTTATTAATATAAGACAAAAAAGAATTGGATTGGTACAAAAGAGCAGGAGCTGAGCAGGATGTCCCTGAACAAGACTTTTCGGGGGACGGGCAGGACGTCCTGCACTGAATATTGCTGGACAAGTAGGCGACGGTCAACCACGCCATAAGCAATCCAAATGCACGGTTTAAACCAGGTTTTACCGCAGAAAAAGCCAAACAGACGAATCCAGTGAGTTTTTCTGCATGACGAAACATGGCCTCATACGGCAAACGTCGTCAAAACTCTCCTGCACGACTCAAGTGGAAGGTACTTCAGTACCCAAAATGCTCTCCAAACCTCGCTCCCAGATTATCATTTGCTCCGCTTTCTGGCAAAATCATTTGCTCCGCTCTCTGGCAAACCTCATAAATTGTGCATGTCACGATTTCAGTAAGCAACTTGAGCGCTGGTTAGATGACTTTCTTGGGACCCGGCGCGCTGCCGTTTGAAAAATTGAGATTGATAAGCTAACAAGAATGTGCCAAAAGGTTATGCGCTACAACCAGGAATATAGTTTTGAGTGATTTTTACTGTAAATTGATGGTTTTGTTGGTTTATAAAAACGCTACGAACTTATGGAACGACCTAAGTTTCGCATGGGAGACTTTATCAAATGCTTTTGAAAGATCAATATAAAGCACATCCAAGGATTTCTTTCGACTAAGAGCAAGATTCCAGTCAAAGATGCAATCAATTCGATTGGTCGTTGTAGAGGCTCCACTGACGAAACCATGCTGCTCTGCAGGGGTTAGGTTGGACTTGTTGACCCATGATAAAAGTTTATATCTCTAATAATTCTCTCCATAATCTAGGCAGGTGCAGGCAAAAGACTTATAGGACGGAAGTCACTGATGAGCTTGGCCCCTGGACTTTAGGTATTCCTCTTTTGGAAATCAACGCCCATAAAGCAAGTAGCTACTTTACTCTCTGGTTCATCTCCCTCGGTGCCTTTGCAAATCATGAGGGGTCCATGTGTAAGCTATCCGTAACCTCACATTTATCACTTTCGACCTCGAGGCTACCGTAAGCTGTCGTGAGATTGTTACAAATCTATCTATTAAATTCCCGCTCCTTCATGTTAGGAGTGCGTGTCACATCACATGGTACGTACTTCAGTACATGCAAAATCACTTTTGGACGAAATATTCTGCAATGGTCGTGACACTGCTAGTCAGAGTATCGATCAAAAAGGTCATGCGTCACCTTGTGCATGAGTCACTTATTAAGGCTTGTTTCTTTCGTTCAAGTAAATGTTCTCTAGTATGATCAATGAATAAATTTTAGCAGTGATTAATATTCCGTAATTTCTACATTTGAGAGTAACGGCATGCATTTACTTCGAGAATGTCTAATCTTTCAGAAACTTGATTGCAATATGGAAGATAGATTTGAAATCAGCATTTTATGCTGCATCGAATTTTATGCAGCTTGTATAGATTGGCCACTTCGACTTCCAACCATTCCCTTGTTAGGTGCGTTCATACTGATCCCAATGTCCGGGAATTCCAGCACAGTGCTCGAACTGAGGGCTGTGCTGGGACTGTTTCCGGACTTTGGGATCAGTATGAGCGCAGCCTTACACGTGCATTCGTGATACTATCGCACTAACACTACACCACAGCTTGCCGACGTATTTGCTTTCCGAAAGTATTTTCTTGAGCAGCTTGACGCGAAAATACTTCATAACTTTTTTCAGGGATATGATTAGCATAAAGGAAGGCAGATTTGAAATCAGCGTTCCAAGGCAATTGTGAGGATATACACATCCGGAAGGCAACGGACACCGAGTATCGTCCTCTTGAGGCATTTAGAACGTCTCAGATTTTGGCTTCAAATTTTAAATGGAAGGTTGCGGTGCTCTTTTGTAGAGCTTGCTTTACTCCACCTATTGAAAGGCACCGGGAAACCCGTACAGTGGTCAAGAACCTTATAACATATTGTGGGGAGGAAGTAATAACGAAAAAGACTTTCGAGACAACCTAAAATTTTCGTTCTTTATTGCAATATCTTAACTAAATGGCGAACTTGCATGAGTTGACCTGGGTTTAAGTTCTACTTTTCCTTCCTGCCCTGTCTATTGTGATACAGGTAATGATAAATAGAAATATACGTTGCTGTGAGTACCTGACCTCTTTCAAGTAAACCTGGTGGCAGGTAAATTTCATCGAAAAGAAGATCGATTTTGAAAGTTGATGTACAAAAATTAGCAATTTGGTACTATCACAGTTTCCAAGATGACATGCCTTTCCTAACTTATCCACAAGTCACGTAGAGCATTGACAGACGAACCTTCAAACCGTATTGTAAGCAGCTTTCTTCGTTATTCCGCCACCTACATTCTGAAGTGGTTCTCAGCAATCCTCAAACAATAAGCAAACTTTGAGTTTAATGTTTCTACCTTGTCACTCTACTCAAACTCATTCTGCTCCTCGCCACGGCAATATCATTCAAAGGCTTTATCTTTTACTTCCATCTAACAATTTTTAAAAACTGCAGAACGTCCCAAAAATCGCCGACGTTCAATTGTAATGCCTCAGCTCTTCAGCTTTCTTATATTACTCGATAGTTGATTATCCCGAAATATTACAATTTATCTATATATAGAGAGCAAAGTCAAATATCAGCAATAGCCAGAGGCAGGCATAGCCAGTGCTTCAGCAGCGGAGCGCTCATCCCGCTCATTCCACAGCAAAAGGGAGCGTTTGGTCAAAATCCCGACTTCCAAGTTTTCGGCGTTTCTGACTCTTTCGATGTCTTTAACAGATCCGAACTTAAAATTGCTCATAATCCCCGAAAACCCGTTTCTGGGACTCGTTTTTGCAAAGAGTATTCCAACGCTAATTTGTTGCGGCGCACGTGAGGACATGTTTCACAGACAGCGATTTGCAACGCGAAAGAGGCGTGCGTGATCTGTAAGCTCGTTTCCTACAGGTGTAGAAGTGAAAGGTGGAAGAGTAGCGACGCTTAGCCGGCTCATTTAGCTTTTAGAGTTCACATTTTCGAAGCGGACTTGCTGTTTTAGTCTTGTTGACGGAGACTCTATTGAACTGTGTTGACATCTGAGGCAGGTCAATTTTGCTCGGACGCTGCCTATAAAGGCAACGTCCGGGCAAGAAGTTGATTTCGAGATTTTGTGCTCACCCGGGCCTATTCGCTATGCTTCCGAATCCACGTTGGAGAGCGCGAAAACGGCGAAAAGGTTTCTAACGCAGGAGGGAACTGAGCAGGTGGTCGGGATCTTCCTCGCTATAAGCTTACGCTCTCCCAGCTTCCGGAGCGATCTTCTAAATTCCGCTGGCCGCCCTGACATTGCCACCGGTCAAGTGCGAACGCGCGATTTGTAATCGGAACCGAGAAGATCGCTTCGGAAGTTGGGAGCAGAATTCACAGTGGGAAGACGCCCACCTGCTTTTTTTCTCCTGCGTTAATTCTCTTTCGCCGCTTTCGCGCTCCAACGTGGATTTTCGGATTCAGGATAGCGAGTCCCTGGTAAGTACAGATCTCAGATCAAATTTTGCCTGGACACTGCCTTCAAAGACGTAGGGTTTCGCAGTGAGAGTCTGCGTCTTGGCCTTGGTAAGAACTGTCACTCGTAGAGGGCTGTGAGAAAAGCCTGTTCTGCTGTTCTCGTGCCTTCTAACGGCCAGGCTCAAAAAATCAAGCAACCTAAAAGCCAAGCTCGACAAAAAGCTAAAACCTCGACAATGCCTTCCACTTGCATTGCTTCGCTTTGTCATAGCTTTTGCTCAAAGCACACCAAATAGCTTTCTTCTGCCCAAAACATGTCATTTCAAATGAATCGTTAGGAATGGGAGTCAATTGTTTTCATCGTTAAAAATTTTGGTACTTTTCCGTTATCCGGACCCATTTTTTTAAAGGGCTCTCACAAAATACGCTATTTAGTTTGAGAACACTTTTTTATAGTTTCTACGAGGACAGCCTCCCTGCCGCGTGTCAGAGAAAAATTGACATGCTTTGGTCTAGTTGGACACGTTTTTTTTAAATCATTTCCGGTAAGTTAAAAGAGCATTTGTAGTCACCTAATAGCTGTTTAATTGTCTTCTATTGAAACAAATCAATTTGGAACTCATATTAGAACATCTTGTTGCTTTCAGCAATGATTCAAAAAATGTCTTTCTTTTCAAACTCTGTCCGCCATGCGAATTTAGCCAGAATAGACTATAATTGATGGCTTGAAGTACCTCGCTACTGATTGTTTTGTCGCTTAGACGATGGAAATCTGGCGCAGTTCTCTATTCTGGGCAAGCCCAATCTGTTCATTGATAATAGCATAACGTTAGTATCATAATAGTGTCCATTGTAGTTCAATCGAAAGGTGTCGTTATCGGCTGAAAAACAACCGAATTAACGTCGCTAGGTAGGGCAACACAAATTCATGATATAACCTGCTAAACAACTCAGACAATCAAATGCTCTCAGCCGGCAGCCACAAAGCCACCGCCTAGACCCACCAAAAGCGCGGTGGCCTCATCGCCTCACTGTCGCTTCCCGCTGAGAGCTTTGTCGGAGTTTTGTCGGAGCTTGTCGGAGCGGGCTCAGCGGGCAGCGAGCCCGCTCCGACAAGCTCCGACAAAGCTTCGACAAAGCTCTCAGCGGGAAGCGACAGTGGCTGCGATAAGGCAACGACGCTTTTGGTGGGGCCCGCTGAGAGCCTGTGATTGTCTGAGAAGTAGATACATGTCAAATTTTTTGACACGTGGCAGAAGGTTGACACTCCTTCCTTTGAAGTTGGGACCAAATCTGGTACAAGGAAAGAAGTAATATCCTTGTTTGAAAAAATGGGCCCGGATAACGGAAAAGTACCAAAATTTTGATGCAAGACTCTGGAAAAATAGAAGACAATGTGAGGAAGCCATTCTAACGTTGACCCATAAACGGTCTAAAGATCTCTGCAATGTGCTGGTAAATCAGTATAATTTTACTCACCTTCCTAAGTGAGTGCAAGCACATTCAGTCATTCCCCAACTTGTTGAAATAAGCCGGCAACCTTTGGTGCTCCACATTCTAAACAACGACTCAAACTGAACAACTAAAATCTTTTAATTACCTCGTATGAAAGTTCAGAGATATGCAGGTTGGATTTACAAGTCTTCTTCGTAGGTGAAAGAAAGTCAAAGTGATTGGCTGATCATCAAAAAGGCTGAAACAGCACAAACGGGATAGCCCTTTTGCATGTTGATTGATTTTACTTCATACTCTTGGTGCCATCACCAACGTATACGCAAGCGATGTGACTGTTCACCATAGTGAAGTTATCCACATAAAGTAGTTGACCGAGGTTTTTGAAAACGAGGTAGCTTAGTCGTAGGTGAGTATACGAAGATGCTGCGCCGGGCTGCTAAAAAAAGATATGCTTCTAGCGCCCGGAATTAACTACACTTGCTTTGCAAGAATCAGTTTTCAAATATCTAACGTGGATTTGGTTCACTTCCACTCATTTGAGGCATCGAATAATGTACATATCTGCACTTTGCTTTTGAATTAGAGGAAGATGCAACCAGACCTACGATAATGATCTGAACTGCACTGCCACAGTGAAATGCATTCTAACTTTTTCTGTGTGGTTTCGATTTAAAAAATTACAAACTGTCTACCGATCCCACACGGGAAACTGCAGAAACGGGTGCTGATGATTCGTTTGTGGATGACTCTGTAGTATCTGAGAATGACGATTTTCCGTGAATGAGTGAATGAGCACTTCTTACCCAGATGGCTTAATGGCGGTAATTCGATAATTGGTGACTCAGAAAATCCGCTAAACTGCACTTTAGGAGCGCGAGAAGGTGTAGCTGTTGTGCTTAATCACAAGCAAAATAGATCTACCAGAAATCGTACGAATCGCAATCTAGATTACCTATTTCCAGTAAGTTCTTCAAATTGACCACTAGGCGATAACGGCACAGCATTTACTTTTTCTTTGACAGAAAGTCCTAAGGAAGTAATATCTGCCGCCAAGTCTGTAGAGTCCTTTCGTGACGTGTCCTCCCATTGAACAAAATCAATCTTCATGGCTGAAAATGGTTGAACAGAAATTTTCCACAATTCTCCCCCGCAAACTCTTTGAATTATTAACTGACTGAAACCAGGATCCTTCACGCCTCCCTCTACTTGCCTCAAGATTGTCCGTTTCATCGTTGTAGTTCAAACCTTTGAAACCTGGTGATGGCAATTGCCATCATCGATTTAGAAAGCAGTAATATTGGCACAGTAGTAGATTTTTATTGATCAGTGCTGCGGTTAGCTTTAGACCACCTTCGCCATTAGTGGTCTGCAGCCCCCATTTTATCGTGCAGGTGAGTAACAAAAAACCAATAACGGTTGCAGCATCTGCTAAGAAAACGTCAGTGTTGCTAATGAGAAAACAGCGATTATGAATTCGCAATTCTACCATTCTAAAACAAAAAACAACAGAAAATTGGAAACGTCTTCTTGTCAAAAAGGCTCCAAACTTCGGTTGATATTCGGATGTTTTTTAGTCATAAAGTATAGGCAGGCAGTCTCTCTCATATTGGGGAAAAGGTCAGGTCTAAAGGACTAATGAGCACTTTGAGAAGATCGTGCAAAATGTGAATAAAGGAAAGACAGACAACTTTCAATAAATGGAAGACAGAAAATTGCCAATGCACACGAAGTGTGGAGGCAATTTCGTTGCTAAGGCAATACGTAATGAAGCTTGGTTCAGTGCTCGTACTACTAAAAAAATGCTTTGTAGCGGTCTATGAAGAAGAGAAACCGCACCCGTAAAAAACCGCAAATGTTCGTTTTGATGGTTAGTAACTTCTTCACTAACTCCTTGCTCGGCCGCTCTCGCGAATCATTCTGTTAGATGACTTCAACTTGGAATTACAAATGGAGCCGACTACTTATCGCTTTTTATCACTGTAAGTGGTAGTTTTCTGAGGAGGTAAAATATGGCTCCTAAGGACTGGAATCCCTGCTCAAAATAGCTACCGTAGCCCCACAACCCGGAGAAGAATCATTAATCTGCTCCATAACGCAAATTTAAACTGACGCCGCCAGCTTTGCAGAACGGTACCTTAACAGTGACGAAAGACATGAGCAAGAGACTTAATAATGACCAAAAGGGCATTTTTCTAAGATAATTTGTAGGTGTTCCACTTTTATATTTGTGCTGTAGACAAGCCAATTGTTTGCTTGAGCAATGCAATTGAAGTTGTGAAGTGTTTTGTGAGGGGACGTTGAGACATGTCAATCGTATACCAACTTGTCTTTAAAGCAGGTGAGCGTGTGACATGAGAGACCGTGATATTATAACAAGTTTTACGATATTATCTTTGCTTTCTGTCCAAAAAACGAACTAGTCTGCTTTCTTGTTATTTGCACTGGGCCTCGATGTTCACAATGCCTAAATCCCTTTTATGCTAAAGGATGAGCTTGTGGAAGATCCATAGGTAGGTGCCAGAGTACGCGATTACCTGCTTCAGCTGCAAAAGGCCCACACAATTAATGTCCGCTGCTTAATGTCTGGGCCTGCCTCAGCTGCGGGTCCCGCGCAGAATCAACGTTAATCCTGTGCGCCTTTTGCAGCTGAAGCAGGTATTCGCGTACTCTGGCACCTACCAACCTCCAACCTCCGCACTCACCCCAATTATCATACTGCAGCTTTTTTTGCGGATCCAAAATATAATCTCCCAACAATATAACGCTTTGCTTCAACGAAGACGTCAACGCTTCAACGTAATAAAGCGATGGTGTTAGTTCCTTCCATGCCTTGAGCGCTTGTTGCGATAGCAGATAATTGCCGTATAGACCGAACGACTGGAAAGATTACGATTTTGTTCCAACACCATATAAAGGAAGATAGTTGCCTCAGTAAAATTTGTCGCTCTAGCTTCTTGATCATATTTATCCACAGCGTCAAATTGAGTGCGTGCCAAACCAAGCAAAGCAACAGACAACTTCACACTTTTAGTAATATCTCCCCCATACAGCTGACGCGACAATGTATATCTAAAAATATATGCGGCTTTCCTCAAGAAAGCGACAAAGAAGGCTCACTCTAAACTAGATGCCATTTTTTTGCTAATCTGCTCTGCTGGATCTCCCTTTTCAATTGCCGACTCCAATTCAGATACCCATTTATGTGTGCAATTAGTTGTGTTTGGCGTCTCCCAAATTGTGGTTTTGCAAGAACAGTATCTTACAACAGTGCCTATAAATTAATACAATTCCTGCAGAGTGTTCATTAGATTTCGCGTGACCGGTACGTCTTATTGGTGTAGCTGTATCATCGTACCCCTGCCAAAGTACCAACCTGGATTCGACTATTAACAATGACATCAACACCTACACTTATTATGATGCAGTTAATTGGCATACCTTCGACATTTTCCTGATCTGAACATGGAATTCGTGCTTCCGTACATGCTCTCGTTTTTGGATAGAATACTCCCTCGCGCGTTTCGGCACTACAATATCTCGCTGGCTCAGAGGTATTGCTGACAGATGGTAGGCTGTAATAAAAAATCACAGTTCAGTGCAAAATTTGCTTGCTACGCATTGATGAAAGCTGCTAAGAGTGCAGATACAAACCATTTAGCAGAGTCATCAAAAAGACAATTTTTGTTTCCAACGATTTCTTCAATCGAGTTTTCAAACAACACAACACTACAATCTACAACACCGAATCATCAGAAATTCCGGCAACTTTTAGATTTGCCTGCTTGAATCTGTCCTGATGTTTGCACACGCAACCATATTTTCTTCGCCCTCCAATGCTCCCCAAATTGATTTTTCACAAGCACTATCTACATAATGTTCTTTGTGGTTAAGTAAAGTTTTGGAGTTCATTCTGTTCGATTATGCATTATTTTTGTAGACGTTGCATAGCCGCTTCGGCAAGTAACACGAACATGGATGCTCTCAGTTCTTGATATTTCCCAAAAGATCAACGGGTTCCTGGACCCTTTCATGTGATGATGAAGGAAGGGCGCTGTTTTTTGCGCTAGTGCAAGTTCCTGGTAAGGATCAACTGCTCTTCTTACTGCCACCAGATACTATCGGGACAGAGCTCGTATACGAATTCTCCATGTTCGTATTGTACTTTGCGCCCAAAGAATTCTGCAACGATCCTGCAAAAGGAGAGCGAAAGCGAGGAATGGCGAGACGTTGCATCGGAATCCAAAGGTACAGAAGGGAAAAGAGCGCAAGCGGATTACAGTGAATAGTCAAAGAATACAAGTAGCACGGGGCAAAGAGAAAGAATGCCAAAAGAGTTTCAAAGCGATACGACCAGTCAGTCGCACTGGACAGGCCGGAGCATACGAACTCCATTCGTATCAATCTACGCGTTCTTCGGAAAATGGAGCGAAGCACAGCAACGTAGGGGACAAGCGCTCCAGGCACACACATGAGAACAAGCAGACACACAAACGGAGTTTCAAGAACAGCACAGTAGAGAAAACGAGGAAATTCTCGGCAAGGAAAGCTGAAATCCGGCTCAATACCAGTGGCAGCGCTCTAACGGTTTTGTTGAGTGAGCAAGTCGCCAAAGATGCCACAGAAAACACGGTATACAGCACAGAATTCGGTAGCGGAATAGCACAACGAGGAAGAAGGTGGAGACATATTACCCCTTGCGCACCGTGGCAGGGTGCGTTTTACGAGAGGAGTATGCGTCGCATTAGGAGATCGTTGTACGAAACGCTCGGAGCGCTTGCCATGACTTTCGGTGGATTCAGGACGACGCTCACAGACATGAAAGTGGTGCGGTACGACCTAGGTTGATCCACAGCTGGACCACCACTTCCATAGTCCAAATGGACGGATCCCACAGAAGCCAACGAAGAAAGTTGCGGTGGAAAATCCCGATGGATCCGGACTGCGACGACGGTCAGCTCAGACTGCGCTGCTGGAGATCGACAGTAGAGGAGCCCTCACAGTTCAGGAGCAAGAACTCAGAGCAACTTGATGTAATGCCAATCAAGGAAAGAATCAACTAAACAGAAGAGTTACGACCAGCGACACGGAAGCCAAAAGGCACAGTGGTTACCTTGGCGACTACGTCATCATTAACGGTGATGCTCCACTCGTCTGCTGAGGCCGGAGTATACAAACTTTTCGTTCGTATCGTACTTTGCACTCGAGGAATTTGACGTGATTCACAGCGATCAAGGCTGTGCGTTTTCTCACAGGCAAAGTACTTTGATGGCTTATCGATGATTTTCTCATGCTTGCTTTTAGTATGTTTATATTCGCTTGTATATATATAAGTGGCTGACACAGTTTATCGCGCACTGGTATGTTTTTATGGTTTACATCTCTTCGCTTAATTGTTTCTTTATTGTTTCTTATTTTGGTTACTTCATCGTATTATCAATTGTAGATTGTATCCTTCCCACACTTGCCTTATTACCTCGCGGAGTTCACAGTTTAGTCAAGTCCTTTCACGGATCCCTCACAGCACTCACAGGATATCAAGTCACTTATGTCTGTATGTTATGCATCGTTATGTAGCCGCAGTATAGTTGTTATTTGCATTTTTATAATAAAATTTAATTACCTAAGTTTGAGGTGTGCTCGCTGTGCGTAAGTCCTGCGTGGCAGCAATCAATCACAGTACACTCACCGCACACACAGCTGACTCACCGACCATACAAGTGGTGCATCGGCCAAATTGAGGTACGATTTGTTGCTAATGAGTAACGCTTTCAACTAACAATCCGCACGTTACTCACCACACAGTTAGCACAGTATTGCCCAACGAGTCGCGGAGAAATTCGCCTCACAGCTGCCTCACAGATCTCTCACAGTAAGAGTCACAGCTTCCGCATAACCATTCACTAACTCAACTAATCATGAGCAGTACTGTAAGATCACTGAAAGGACTCGTCACCAAAAGGAATGACGCAGCTGTGAATTGGCTCCAGAACTCAACTCAAGCACTCACAGACATACAACCCAAAGAAAGCGCAAGGAGAATAAAATCCTGTGATAGATACATAGATCTCCTCGAAACGTCATTAACAAAGCTGACCAAAGCCTTTGATGAAGCTCCGGAAACGACAGAAGAAGAGGAGGATCATTTGGATAAGTATATCGAAAAAACACAGGCAACGATAATGAAACTGCATTATTACAGGACGCAGCTAGAAAAAACCCTAGAAGACATCGGGATAGAGGCAGATGACCTGTCAAGCCCATCTGCAGTTAGTAGACTCCCGGTAATCCCCATTCCTACATTCACAGGAAGAAAATGGGAATGGGATAACTTCGGGGCCTTGTACAAAGCTAACGTCCATGATCAAAACTTGTCGCAGCTTCAGAAGTTCAATTATTTGCTGGCATCCCTGGGTGGGGAAGCGAAACAATCTGTTTCGAGATTTTTCGTCTCAGCAAATAATTACGAAAAGGCCATCCAGCATCTCGCTAAGCGATACGGGAACAAGGATGGTATAATTCTCGAACTGAACAGAAGCCTACATAATTGTGTAGCAAAGGGACCCAGCACGATGGAACAACGACAGTTGTGGGACAAACTGTCAACCATCGCAGCACAGCTGGAGGAGCATGAGCAACAGAAAAAACCCTAGAAGACATCGGGATAGAGGCAGATGACCTGTCAAGCCCATCTGCAGTTAGTAGACTCCCGGTAATCCCCATTCCTACATTCACAGGAAGAAAATGGGAATGGGATAACTTCGGGGCCTTGTACAAAGCTAACGTCCATGATCAAAACTTGTCGCAGCTTCAGAAGTTCAATTATTTGCTGGCATCCCTGGGTGGGGAAGCGAAACAATCTGTTTCGAGATTTTTCGTCTCAGCAAATAATTACGAAAAGGCCATCCAGCATCTCGCTTCTCCAACAGCTCAACAACCAACTAACAATTCAAATTTTTGTGCAAAAATTCCACGCACGCATAAGAAAAGCTGCTATGGAAAAAACAATACGCCATCAAGAGAAGCACGGGTCCGAGTGGACCTTGAATCAATGGCTTGACGCCATTGACAACGTCATCTCACAGGAAGAACAGCTGAACCATATGCTCTCAGTCGATGTGCAATTCACAGATTCTTATGAATGGGCAAAAAAGGCGAGCTAGTATAGCGAATTCACTGTCCGACTCAAGCAGTTCTGGACCCTCTACGAAGGAAGCACAAGTGACAACAACATCAGCCGTGACGGTTACTGCATCAACACAACAAAGAAAGTTTTCGTCATCTAACACAGAATTCAACTCGAACACGGATCCATCGGTCACGATCGCTTTAGCGAGAGCAACAGTAAAGCCTTCTAATGCGCAACCAACAAGCACTTCTGGATTACCAAGCGTCTCAAGTACTGATGGCAATGGTTCTTCAAAAGACGAACTAATAACTGTACACCGTTTATGGAAGGGGTTCCGGGAATTCAAGAAAAAGGTTGAGCGACAGCACCAAGAAGTACAAGAATGGATGCAGAGTATGAAGCGCTTTGCAACCTTCACAACACAGGAAAGAACGAACACTAGCCGAAACCAAGGAAGGATCCACACTCAACAAAAAAAGAATTTACAAGAAGCTTCCCACAAGAAACCGCAATCCTGGAAAGGACTACGCAGCTAAAGAATGAGATAAGAAGACGATATTTCAAGGATCACAGTCATCTGAGAAAGTCCTTTGCGACCCCGCAAAAGAAGTCAAGCACAGCAATTAACTTGCAAAGGAAGAGCAGAAAGGATGGCGGAGAAACGACGCATCGGGACACACGGAAATACAGAAGACAATTGAGCGCAAACCGTTCTTCGAATGGCCAGAGAGAACAAACGTTGGCACGAGGAAGAGAGAAAGGAACTGGCTCAAACCGGAAAGGTTGGAACCAGCCAAGCGCTTTTTCGCTGGACACGCCGGAGCATACGAACTCCATTCGTATCAATTTACGCGCCCTTCGAAGCATGGAGCAACGCACAGCAACGTGGATGCCAGTTTCGACGAGAAACACAGCGTTCAGAAACAAGCCCTTAAAGGCACCGTCCACCCAAAATTTCGACTTCCATGTTTTTGCCGTTCCAGGGCCTTCTCACACCCCTGATTCCGAATATCAAGTTGAAAATCCGCGAAAATCACGAAAAACCCCGTCTTCAGGACCCCCAGAGCGATTTCTTCGGTGCGGTGATTGGTTGGACGCGCATGGATGGGCGGGACGAACGTCACGCCCACTCCGAAAGGGGAGGAGTCAGCGTCGCGAACGCGGCCTGAAGCGATTTCCGAAGCAATATTTTCGGTTCGGAAGTAACTTCAGGCAGCGCGAGTTGGGCAATCATACAGTTGGGAGCCCCGCATCTGCTAGGTATCATAATATCACCAACCCCAATTTGGGTGGACGGTGCCTTTAAGCGCTCCAAGGATAGCAAAATGGATAAAACTCAGAGACTTACAAGACAAGTGGAACTGCGGACTATCACCAATAGGAAGAAACAAACGGTTTTGGCGCGTGAGCAAACTCTTGGAAAAAATGCAGAAAACATGGACAGCACACAGTTCGGAAGCGAAGTAGCATGGCGAAAAAGAGGATGGATTCGCACTACTCCTCGCGCACCGTGGCAGGGTATGTTTTACGAGAGGATTATGCGCTGCATCAGGAAAACGCTATACTACACGCTCGGAGTGCTCGCCATGGTTTTCGATGGATTCAGGACGACGCTCACAGACATGGAAGTGGGGTCCGACTCCCGACGGCGCTCCCGACTGCAGCAGAGAACCCGATTTGGCACAGGAACATTGAAGAAGTTGCCGAACGAAGGCGATATCGTGCTGCTCAAAGATGCGGTACGACCAAGATTGACCTACAGCTGGAAAACCACTCCCAAAGTCCAAATGGGCGGACTACCACATAAGCCAACGAGGGAATTTATGGTAGGAAATTCTGATGGATCCGGACTGCAACGACAGTCAACTCAAATTGCGCCGCTGGAAACTGACAATAGAGGAGCATTCACAGCTCAGGAGTAAGAAGGCAGAACCACCCGACGTAACGCCAACCAAGGAAAGGGTCAGACAACACGAAGCAGAGCTACGAGCAGAGACACGGAAGTTAAAGTCAACGACCACTTCACCATCAACAGTGTTGTTCCACTCGTCTGCTGAGGCCGGAGTATACGAACTCTCCATGTTCGTATTGTACTTTGCGCCCAAAGAATCCCGCATGACTAACACCGGCATAAGCGCGAAGTTTCTCACAGGCTCGTAACTTTTGTTTTGTCAGCTGTTTGCTTATCTGTGATATTCCCATGCTTACTGTGTTTTGTTTATATTGGCTTACATATATAAGTGGCTGAAACAGCTTAACAAGCATTGCTATGAGTTTATATATTACTTCTCATTGTTTGCTTGCATTTTATTTAATCGTATACTTGATTGTATTCTTCTCACAGTTACCTTTGTCACTACCTCACAGTTCACGGACCCAAAGCCCTCCACAGATCCCTCACAGCGATTCACAGGCTCTTTAGATCGCGTATATTTAACATACACTAGTTGTATTTCATTATTGTACCTGTTCTGTAGTTGTTAGTTGCTTTCTAGTAATAAAAGTTTAATTACCCAAGTTTGAGGTGTGCTCGCTGTGCGTAAGTCCCGCGTGGCAGCAATCAATCACAGTACACTCACCGCACACACAGCTGACTCACTGACCGTACAGCTCGTGCCAAGCACTCAAACATTGGAAATAGACTGGTTTGCACTACCCGCGTCACCAACAGCGTAAGTGGGAATCAGCGTGTTTCTGCGCGAGACGCGAAAATGGCATTAGACTAAAGCTTGACTATAATAGGCGCCCCAATTTGCCCGACTCAGCGAATCATACTGCTAGCCCTCATACGCATTACTTGCAATCACTATCAAGGACTGATTATCTTGCAATTGGCGAGAATGTGAGCGGCACTCTAGTTTTTGGTGTAGGCTGAAAATTTATTGTTGTACTTGTATGGAATTATCTATGCCAAGACCAACCCAGCATTGAATTTGGAACATTCAAATTCATTGATCGTGTATCAACCCAATATAATATGAAGAAAGAGAGCAGAAGTGCGTAATGATGATTTCATGAGTCCAAAAAAATCTGAGAAAAAGTACCGCAGAGAGTAGCACTTTTCATGAAAAGCACAAGTTTGATATCTTATAAGGATATCTTTCCCTTCGAGTCTTCCACTAGTTCATCTAAACTGACGTAGTAGTCTCTGGATATTTACTCAGGTAAAAAAGCAGAGTATGGGAATCACAGTGCAACGAGCAAGTTATTGCTATCATTCACGCACTCAAAGAATCTTTTCTTTATGAGAATAAAAAGACTTTGTCAAATTTGCAAATAGAACAAAACTTATTAACGAAAATGCTGCAATTAAATTTACTACTTGGGAAAAATAGGCTTGGCAAAAATTTGATGTAGAATACAGACGCCGCGAAGCAAGGAAAATGAATAACAAAAAAATCAGTAACGAATCACCTTGTAGGTGCATCTGCAGTGGTGGTCGCTGGCGGCACTGTTATCTCACCACTGAGCACAAACGCATACGCAAAAGCCGTGAGTAGTAATACTACCGAAGGCATTTCATAGGTGCCAGGACTATAAGGAACGAAAAACGCAAACTGAGCACTCGAGTATAGAATTTGAGAATTATGGCGATGTCGTCGCAGTTGGTTATGCACTGCTGTTGGCAGCGTTGTTGTTAGAAGGCGGTGTAGACTACTTCATAACCGGTTCCAGGTGAATCATTGGCTATCTGATAATTGAAACCATTTGGCATTCCTTCTATGTCTAAAGTAAGTTTGTGAAAACGCGGATATTCACCACCTTCCGCCGCCGGAGCGCATTTTTATGAGATTTGTGATTTGTGAACAACTCGATCTATTTTGCACGAATCTCTTCTGAAATAATTACAGGGCAGTTCGTGTATTGTTCACAAGGTCACATTCTCTGAGAAAAAAACCTGCATTAAAAGGTACATGAACTGTTAATTTATCTTCATCATAAAGTTGTTTGTGGATTGGTCCAAAGCAACATCACAAACTTATGAACCGACCTGATCCAACGAAAACGATATTATAATCACGGCTAGTAATTATTCGATATATGCAGTTTTACTTACAGCGGGTGCTCTAACTTAGCTCGGCCTTTTAGAAAGTGACTTGCATGTTCTTAAACACCTTCAAACGCTGGTTACAAATATGCTACAAATTTCGACCATTAAGAAGCTCACAACTAGCTTCGGAATGGTGCGCCGCAGCTAAGCATTTGGAATCAGCATCTGATTTAGTATACATATGTCCCTTGTCAAAGGGCCGAGCTAAACTAGGTAGCTTACCTTACTAGAATACTTGACCTGTCCTCATTAGTCACTCAAGCCCCAAGTTTCAAAATTCGTTAAGGTCTCAGGTAATCGTCGATTCTGCGGTCTGAATATGCGATACGATTGCTGGATGATACTAAATTGGACTCCAGCTGATGATACAGTTGATTCACACGGACATTTGGAGCTTTTGAAATTCAGTTATCTGCCTATATACATTTGTTCGTCGTACTGTACTGTGCCACGTAGGCGCAAAAGTGTCCTCAATCGGATTTCCAGACCTCAAGTCGACACTACCTGTTGAGTGCTCTGTATGCTGTCCGCAAACCCTTCGTGGTTGCTGATGTCGTCTTAGGCTTTAGCAACACAAAGCTGGTCCGAACTCCGCTCATGCCGCTCGGTCTTCTGCTGAGTTCATCCTTCAATTGCAAAAGTTAATGTGCATCCTAAATGAACTGGACGAGATTTCTCACATATTCAATGGTATAATTATATTATAGTTACTGCCCACTGTTTCTCATAAACTGTGTTCTTTCTTGTCATGGAACCTATCTCTCTCCCGCTTTATTCATGTCCGTCACATCTTCAGCTATACTGATGGACCTCGAAAAGAAAACTTTATCATTAGCGAAATGAGGCCTTCCCCTTGTCTAAATACGCATAATCGGGCTCCCTTTCTCTTCGCAATCGGACGACTACATGCACCATGGCGCGCGGCAATTGCAGCTCTATCAGTGGTCGAAGTTGTAAGCTGTATCATACCGATATATTCTTAATTGAAGTCTGCTACTAATTTATACAGTTTGGAACCCACTCCGATTGATCAAAGCTGTCAGAATAGGTTGATTTCCATATTAACACGGCCTTTTCGTAATCGACGAAGGTGGGACTGGGTAACAGGTATTTGCGACAGATACCCTTAAAGATTTTGGATCGTCAAAATGGAACCCTGTCAAATTTTTTAGCGTTAAATACTAGATGCCCCAACTCCGTAGCCCCAGAAGCCCCACTCTCGCACTCCAATGTATGCGCTAAGTCCTGAAAATGAGCTACGCCACCCCCCCCCCCCTTTTTAAATTTTGGGAGTCATGGGCGCTCAGAAATTCTGAGAAGCACCCCAAAAATTTCTTTGGAATGCGTGGCCAACGCCACGGACCTTTATCTGAAAACATTTCCTGCCCCCCCCCCCCCCTCTCACTGGACGGAGATCCTGCGACCGCCACTGAAACATACATACAAATACATGTAGGCCAGATAGCGCATGCAAATACTGATCACATCTAGGTTTGGTTAAGACGGTATGTGGCAGCACGGAAGAGGCAGCAGACGGTTGAAAAAAATGAAAGTGCGCTTGATCGAATGACGGCGACAGCGTCCGCAGTGTGCCGTATATCTGTATGCGTCATATAGACATACCAACAAACAGTAATATCCTTAAGCCTGTGTGTGTTTCAGAGCCACAAAAAGTGGAAAAGATTTGTGATTTTAGCAGATAGTTACCACTTGCTGCCAGCAAATCCTCATGAATAACTCTTTTAACAAAACTCAATAGGGAAGAGAGTGCAGAATTTATGTAAACTTCATCAAAATCACTGAGTAATGGCTTTACGACTTTTTACTTCCGCTCAAAAACTAGCGAAAATACTTGGCTGAGCTTATCGGGTTGTGGTAACGCGGATTAAGCGGCGTCTAATAATAGCGGCTAGTTGTTTGCTTCTAAGGCCCGTATGCACGTAAATCATTGCTGGAGAAGGGAGGGGATCTGGGAGGGGATGCGTTATATTGCGCTACTGTAGGCATCTTTCTTCTTCCTTCTTCTTGCTTATGAGGCTCTCATACTCTAATATCTGCGCATAATTGATGCCAGGCTACTGGCATAATTGATTAGATTTTCACTATTTCGTGTGATCCTCTGGGGATCCCCAGGGTAAGTGAAATTTTAGGATATCGAGATCTTCGGTAATCCCTAGCTCGCGTGCTAGGATCATCGAAAAAATCACAATCTTCAGATTCAATTTTTCTTGTCGAAAACATGCTTAGCAGTGCCATAGTAGTATATTTTCAGTACAAATTTGCAGCATTTTCATTGACTTTTCAGGAAAATAATTGAAATTGAAAATGAGAAATATTCCCCTGGTGATCATTCCTCTTTCTCAATGTTATTTCTCACATGATCTTTCTATGTGTTGCGAGTTGCACATTTTTATCTTCAAAGCTAAATGTTTGTCTGTATGTATGTTCGTAGGTTCTAAATAGAAATTTTCATTTCTGATTTTTTACTGTAAACAAAAATCTGGAAATATTTGCAAAATCTGCCTACCTTGCACATACCCAAACGTATCACAGTTACCTCTGTATTTCAGAAGGGCGCGTCTTGGTGCTGAATCGATTGTTGCCTATACTTCATCCACTCTGAAGCGAGGTATAATCATAACAAACTCAAATGACTGTCGCGCCTTTTTGCAGAAATAACGAGCTGTATTCCATCTCTCTTAATTTAATTATGACTCTTATTGATAGCATCTGATTGCTTTTCACCGTGGAATCAACCACAAGAAATTCGAATGTGTTTAATGTCCTAGTATAATTAAGAGCTTTATCAACATGTATCTCTTACCACCCATTGAATTTGTTTTGAGATTTTTTGTCTTTGTTATATTGGCTGCTGACAAATTCTTTTATAATTTTTTTCACAAATTTCATAAAACTATCTTTTTATATTGAATAGAGCAAAGAACACGAAGAATCTGCTTGCAAGTAAACCTCATAAATACGAGGAAATTTATCGTTCCAGCGGTGTTCTTACTACCTCCTATTTCTTATCGTCACGTCGTGCTTCTACAATTATTCGCTACTTCCAACGCCGTTTCTCAAAGTTTCCCTTAGAGCGTTCCCTCATGTCAGCGACTTCCTTTGGACCTGTGGCCGCATTTACAACATTTTGCAAGATGGGCAGTAGAATTGCATTTGCGGTACAGTTCTGAAAATATGCGATAATGCATATATCTGTCGTCGTGCATATATAATCCGATTGATACTTTGTGGCTAAAGTTCTGCTGAGGTGGATTCAGCTAATCGAAAAAATCGAAGCATTTTTCGAGTAGCGGTATCTACAAAATTTGAAAATAAGGGTCTTTTGTATCAAAAGTATCATTCCTTTCTTTTTTTAAAGTCGAG
The DNA here is from genome assembly GCA_958299035.1 of Cylicocyclus nassatus. Lineage (NCBI taxonomy): Eukaryota > Metazoa > Nematoda > Chromadorea > Rhabditida > Strongylidae > Cylicocyclus > Cylicocyclus nassatus. Next base: position 87,545,692 of record CATQJL010000316.1, on the reverse strand, counting down.
CATAGGGAATGAGATCTGCAACATGCGGTGAGATTGATTTTTATCTTTGATAAATGGCAGTAATGAAAAACGGAGAAAATGTGAACGAGTGAACTAGGAGTTACATAAATTCATTAAAGGAATTGAAGGGTTGAATTAGCACATTTCAAATCATGAGCTTGAACAAACTGGCATAGAGAGTACCAGTTTGCATGGCTCTTGCTAACTTCTTTGCAGCTTTTAAGTTTTATATATAGTGCAAAATATTTATCTAATATTTGATCGCATAACTTTCGTCTGCTTTCGCGAACATTTCGCTTGTGGGACTGGCCATGTTGAAGATACATGGGTGGGTTTTGGATTTTTAAACCCGCTTATAGTAAATAGCTTCTCACATGTTTGTAGAGAAGTTTAGATGGTTTACTCAAAATAATGGTTGCAAGAGCATTTCTAAATGCGCTCTTGTCGACACACTTTTTGTAACACTTTGTATGTACAATCAACGCGCTCAATAATGTCTAGTACGGGTCTGCGACGAAATCTAGGAAATGATCGATTGAAGGGATGCGATTTCGTATAACTTGCAACAAACTACGAGTGGGCGGAGATAAAGTTAAGTTAAATATGTATTCAAAATTATGGCTGTCTGCTCTGGTTCAGATGAGCTGAATTCGAAACGTTCCTGGCAACGACGAAACTCTGTCATTGATACTAAACTGTAAGCAATTTGGCCGCGCCTTTCGTTCACATAAGATTCAGGAATAAATATGTGTGTTGTTGAACTCTACAATACCGCTCACAGAATGTGCAATATTTTTTCCGTGAATATCGCAGAATTCCGGGAATTCCGCGAAGGTTCTCGAAATTCCAAGAATTTCGCGAAGCTCTAGGAATATGGCGACGTTCCCGGAACTTCGCGAAATTCATGTAAATCACGCAAATTACGCAGGGCCATAACTTCTTTCCGAATGAGTGTATTCAAAATCCGAAAACAGCATTGTAATCAGCTCGTTAAGACGAATCTTTTGCTAACAGACTGTCTCCAATACCCAGTTTTCAAAAATCTTAAATTAGCATGCGATGCCTTTTCGCATGGGTGGAACACAATCAGCATCACGCACGGAAGATTGCGGTTTGCACCGTTCGATAGTACTCCTTCAGTAGATTATCTTGCGCTAAACAGCAGCCGAAGACTCTCTTTCAAAAGAGATAGAAGAGCTAATAAACTCTGGAAAAATCAGACTGTTTCAGGTTCTAACTAGCCGTAACTTCCTTCAGAATGAACTTCGGAATCGGAAAGCAGCATTATGTTCAGCTCGTCGAGGCGAATCTTTCGATATACAGCTTGTCCTTGAAATTCTGTCCCAATTTTTTCAAAATTTTCTGCGCGCGTATATTCGCAAGGTCGCAACGCAGCGCATATCAAACATAAAAGACTCTAATAAGCATCATTCGACTGTTCTGTTTCCGCAGATTATCGATCGCTTAAAAGCCACCGGAGTACCTTTTTCTAAAAAGATGGAAGAGCTGGTGAATTCTGGAAAAATCGTGTTGCCTCAAATTTTGCCCACCCTAACCCTAAAATGGGAAGCTCTCCTGCTGAGCAAATGTGATTTTCAATCAGCAGGTCGGATAAACTCTATCAGCAAGTTTTCAAAAAAATTCGGGTGATTTGACTTTTTCTCGTTTACGCCAGACGCTCGCGGGGTGATTTTGGTCAAAATGTCGATAATACTGGATTATGAGGAAACTTCGCTCAAAGAGGTTTTCGAACACCCTGTTTACGAAAATCGTCTTTTGAGCGTAGTACAGAGGTTTCTAGCAGAATTATGGTGAGAAAACTTTAGCTAAGCCGCAAAATTTCGCAGATTCGCCTGCATTTTTCGAGCACCTCTTGAAAAATCTGCTTGCTTGCCTCTACAAGTTGAATTCACTAGAAAGCGTGCTACTGAATGGTGCATGCATTTGGCTTCACTCTGTAGCAATCGCCGAGTTACGGGCCTACGAAATCACGTTCTTATGAGTTTTGCCCCAAATGTAAAGATTGCCTGCTTCGTAGAATTTCCGCCTAAGTGATTGTAAGACAGGCTGGTCGCGAATTTTATGTTCAACTCGAAAATCCTCGAGATCTTATTGTATTGGATCTGGTGGTTGTGTGTGCCTGAGCCGCTTAGTTAAAGATCATAGCAAATTCGTGCCAGAGCTCGGATCTATTTAATTACTTCCAGTAGAGCAGGATAGATTCCTTAAGCGATGTAAACACAAAATTGGTGACCAGCGTGTCTTACAATCACTTAGGTGGATTCTACGAAGCAGGCGATCTTTACATTTGGGGCAAAACTCATGAGGACGTGATTTCGTAGGCCCGTAACTCGGCGATTTCTACAGAATGAAGCCAAATGCATACACCTTTCGATAGCACGCTTTCTATTGAATTCAACGTAGAGGCAAGAAGCAGATTTTCCAAGAGGTGCTCGAAAAAATGCAGGCGAATCTGCGAAATTTCGCGGCTTAGCCAAAGTTTTCTCACCATATCTCTGCTAGAAAACTCTGTACTGCGCTCAAAAGACGATTTTCGTAAACAGCGTGTTCGAAAACCTCTTTGAGCGAAGTTTCCTCATAATCCAGTATTATCGACATTTTGACCAAAATCACCCCGCGAGCGTCTGGCGTAAACGAGAAAAAGTCAAATCACCCGAATTTCTTTGAAAACTTGCTGATAGAGTTTATCCGACCTGCTGATTGAAAATCACATTTGCTCAGCAGGAGAGCTTCCCATTTTAGGGTTAGGGTGGGCAAAATTTGAGGCAACACGATTTTTCCAGAATTCACCAGCTCTTCCATCTTTTTAGAAAAAGGTAGTCCGGTGGCTTTTAAGCGATCGATAATCTGTGGAAACAGAACAATCGAATGATGCTTATTAGAGTCTTTTATGTTTGATGTGCGTTGCGTTGCGACCTTGCGAATATACGCGCGCAGAAAATTCTGAAAAAATTGGGACAGAATTTCAAGGACAAGTGTAACCCCTACGGGCTCGCCGATTGATAGACTCTTGCACAAACCAAATAAACGGGTTGCGAAATAATTTTTTTTACGAACAAAAGATTACATAAAATATCGACAGAAAGACATCAAATTAAAGAGGAACACAATGAGATAAAACAGAAAAAACAAAACTATCAGAGAACGGAGGAGATGTCGGATCCTCAGCGCCTCGCTATTTATCCTCAAAATGCGCGCCCAAACGGTCGCTTGGCGGCCCTTTCGTAGGTCGCCGCCGATGATCTCCACATGCTCCCCCCGTCGGGAGCCGATGTCCTCAGCGGCTGGTTCCGTTTGAGTTTCGGCAACGCTATCTGCCTCGCGACTCTTCTTCTGGCACACTCATATTTTTCGCACAAGCCACCGGACTGTCCGAGCTGTAATAAAAGAGACATCCTTCCGGGGCTCTGGCTTCATTAAATATTCTGCCGTTTTCCACTTTGGTATTCGCTGTAATCACGCAGTATCCTGGCTTTGCTTGTCTCAGAAGGTTTGGTCAAAGACCTTCCATAATTCTGAGAGCCGCTTCCATTCTTCCTCGATCTTCTACACGACAGGCGGCCAAACCGTCACTACCTTTTCGCCCTCTTCAAATTGCTGCATGCACATCTCCATTACTGCGCATATGTCGCTCTTCATCGCAATTTGGTCCCTTGGCCATACTATAACCCACGTCTTCTGTTCTTTCCATTCCTGCAGGACCTCTCTGAGCTGCTTGAAAGTTGCCGCAACTCTCGTGTGTATGCCCCGTTTGGGTCCGTCCCTCTCTAGCAGAGTTGCAGATACCGGGGCCGCAAATGCCGTTCCTCCTTCCTTCATAGGTGTATGTCCTTTCTCCTCGACGTCGATCTCAGCCTTGGCTCTTCTAAATGCTGCGCCGTAGATTTTGTCGAATTCGTAGTTTTCGATCTTCTCGTGCCTCTTTATTCCCTCATTGGCGCAAATAAACTCGGTCCAATCAATACATCTTTTGTATGCCAATCGTAGAAGTTTCCGTAGTCCCTCCGATTCCATGCAGACTGCTCCGTCTTTCCAGAACTTGATTTTTGAGGCCATGTCGATATCCGTTCTCGCGAAAATGCTCGCAGTTTTCCAGGCGCCGACCACAATTTCCCACCGGCTCCTTCGCGAGCGCTCCTGGGAAGTTGATCCCTTTCAGTTCGCCTAAGCTGACCTTCTTCAGACAGCCTTCCTTACATTGATACTCCAGATGTCCTTTTTCCGTCTTTGTGGCGATCAGAGCACCTCTGAAAGAAGATGTCATTATTCTCTTGGCAATAGCTTTAAGTTTTCTTCCTCTTTTGCCCCTTATAGTCAGTGTATCTACAGGCTCATCAAAAATACCTTGAGGAATTATTTTTAACATGTCAAACTGGACTCGCAGGGGTTCTGTATTATCACCTATTCTCGTTATCAGTGCGATATTTTGGCTTGTCTTGTCTCTAACACCCTAAATGGTCCAGCCCATTCTGACACTAATTTCGGATTGGTGCTCATCCCTTTTTCTTTAGGAGCCAAAAGATACACTTTATCGCCTTTTGGGAGTTTTCGTATATCCACCTCATTCCGCTCATCGTATACGCGCTTCATTTCCCTTCTTACCCTATCATTATACTCTTTTACGCGCTTCTGTGCCTCTGCCACAGCTTGTAGCAACTGCGCCTTGTAGTCATCCATATTTTCGACCATAGAGTACCAAGAGACACCTTCGCTTGGAATCACTGCTGACGGGAAATTAGGATCTCTGCCTGTAACACAAAGTATGGGCTCTCTCCCGTGGCACTATGCAGGGTAAGATTATAAGCCATCATACAAAATGGTAATCTTGCATCCCATTTTACTGGCACCTTCAGACTTTTTCGCAGATAGCCAGTATAGTCACGAAGGAGTATACGTTCAACCTTTCTGTTATTCCGTTCTCCCGTGGGTTATACCCCTTCGTGGTTACATGCTCAATTTTTGTAATTTTTGTCAATTCTTCCATCACCTTGTTCTCAAACTCTCCACACTTGTCGGACAGTATTGTTTTGGGCCATCTACATCCCTCTGCTATCCAGCTTACAAATAAAACCTTTGCTATGGTTTCGGCCGTTTTGTCCGGAACCGGATATGCTGCCGCATACTTTGAGAAGTGGTCAATAACTGTAACAGAATAGCTGTTTCCGCTCGTCGTCAACCCTATTTCCAGTACGTCCACCCCAATGATTTCGTACGGCTTCTCCGTGACGACTGGCTTTAGCGGTGGTCTCAGTATCGTTCTAGGGTTGTGTACAAAGCCTGTTGACATTCTTTAGTCCATTTACTGATGTCCGTCAACATGTTAGGCCAAAACACTTGTCTCTTAAGCCGATTCCACAGCTTATGCGCGCTGAAGTGTCCGGCAAAGGTTCCTGCATGCGCCTCGTAATACTTCGTACCTCGCGCTTTTTGGCACTACCATAACTAGATTCCCCTCTTCTTGATACATCTTTGCTCCTGACCCTACCGTGGATGCGTCTGTGCATATCACGAATGGTCGGGATCCTTCCCTTGCTTTCTCAATATCCGGCTGCATCAATACAGGCGCAGAGGCTATCATTTTCTTCAGCTTAGCGGCACCACCTCTCGATTGCTTCTATTTTTTGGGATCCATGTGCACTACTTTACAGTCGATCACATGCCCCAAAAACGCCACTTTCCTTTGCAACAAAACGCACTTTTTCGCTTTCAATTCCAGTCCCGCTTCTTGCAACCTTCTGAATAGCTTATACTTAATACTTAGTAACTCAAAACGCCTTTCTCGGGTGTCCGTACATATGATTATGTCGTCGATATAGCAGAAAACTTCGCCTCCCAGTACATCCCGTAATACTGAATCCATGAGGCGTTGGAACACCGCGGGGCTTGTACTCAAGCCAAAAGGAGTTACCCTGAACTGAAACAGGCCCTCTGTCGTCGTAAATGCCGACTTCTCTCTTGCTTCCTTTACCAGTGTATCTGCCAATAACCCGAACACAGATCCAGCGTGGAGAAGAATTTTTCGCCTGCCAGGCTCTGCAGCACCGCATCAATCGTAGGCAGTGGATACGAGTCAAGCTTGATCCATTTGTTCAACTCCCTGTAGTCCACACATAGCCTCAAACTACCATCCTTCTTCTCCACTAACACTATCGGGAATGCCCAGGCTAAACTGCTTTTCTCTATGATTTTCCGATTATCTAGGTCCTCCAGAAGCTTCTTTAGCTTTTTGCGGATTCCTAGAGGCATCGGTCTGGTTTTCAGCTTCACTGGTTTAGCATCACCAGTTTCAATGGACATCTCTGCTCTGTTCGTTCTCGTCAATTCTGTGTCGAATAGCAAACGCCTCCTCGAATTCGTCCACCAATTGTTTCAAGTCGCCTTCCAGCTGCTCTACCTTGGAATCTTCCCTTAGCTGTGCATATAGGATGCTGCGCCGTTCCTCCCTATCCAAGTGTGGTATCTCACTGTCCATCATTAGTGGATTCATTTCTTCCCACTTACTTTTCCACTTCTCTGTGCCCCATTGTCCTGGCTCTTCTCCTTCTTTGAGAATCATTGGCTTCTCCGTAGTGTTCATGACAGGAATGTCCAGTTCCTGATTCTTCCATGTGGACACCCCGGCTGGTAGGCCTTCCTTGCTTGGCCACACCACTCTCTCTTCTAGTTTACTACCTCCTTCACATCGCGCCGGCACCAGCATTGAGTTATGTGGGGGGATATATACCCGCTTTGCTACCGTCACCTTCTTCCCGTCCAACCTTTCTTGCTGCATCGTATCCTCGGTTCTGAGTACTACATCGACTCCCAGATTTGCTAACGCATTGGTGCCAATGAGTATGTCATCGTCCCTTACATCCGAGATGTGGAAGGCTACTAAGCTTTTCCTTCCTCCTTCCAGTTGCACTGGAATCTTAACTGCCCCAAGAAGTCCATCTTGTTAGCCGAGGCGTCATATACCGGAATCATTTCTCGCTCCGGAATCACCTCCAGGTCTATGTCGTATACTGCTTTCTTCGCGCGTGCCAACACCCTCACGGGGATGATACTAATCATCGACCCGGTGTCTAGTATAGCGGGCACCTGTAGATTCAGCATGAGAATTTGTGTTCCACATTTCTTGCCTACCAATAAGCCTTTACCCCCTTCATGCACCTTGACTCCCAAGCTTGTCGCTTTGCGCATCATAAGGGAGAGTGTATCTTTCCTTTCGCCCTGTTCAAGTTTCTTATCCTTTTCTATTTGGTTCACTTGGGTGCGTCTGTAAGGACAATCCCTCCCAATATGTCCCATATCTTCTACATGTGAAGCATCTTCTTGGATCAATGCCTGAATGCCTGCTTTTTTCCCCCTTGTCTTTCAACATTTGCGTAGAGCTTTTCTCGCGAGAAAGGCCTGTCATTTGGAACCCTTGCTTCTTTCCTTATCCCATCTCCTGTGCTTGCAAAAGTGTTTGGCTCTATCCTGCTTGTTCCGGTGACTATCCGCTTCGCTTCCTCCTGCTGGAGTTCTTTACCTCCTCTCTCATAGCACGGGTACCTTCTTTTCCACTTAAGTCTCTTGCTTCCCACCTCATGAGCCTCAAAAATCGCTTTTGACTGCTCAATACTTAGCGCTAGCTGCTTCACCGTGCTATAAGCCTCCTGCGGCTCTACCCTGTGGATCGCGCTCAGTAGCTGTGTATACTCTGGCCATCCCCTCAAGTTGTCATCAAGATTTGTGTGTACTCGAGCGACCTATTCCCTACCGTAGCGGTAGGATTGGCTTCCCTGCCCAGCCTCTCAAGCACCACGCAAAAGTCCGCCACGCTCTGGCCCTCTCTACGTTTCAGCTGTCTAAGATCTGTAAGTGCCCTTAATCTCCCTGCTGTTGAGTCATTAGCTAATAGTTTCCTCAACGTTTCCGTCACACTTTCAAACCTCCTACACTTGACCTCTTCCGGCAACGCTACAAAGACACTCTTCGCCCTTCCTTCGAGGTGGTCATCCCCCTTAATCTCAACCAGCATCTTGTCATCCCCAATTACCCCTTGATACTTCCTTTTAAACCCTCTTAAAAATTCTTCAAAACTCCCATGCCTGCCACCCCTGTATACACCAGAGCTCACGCATGCGTTGGCTTGCATGAGAGCTATCAAGCTTTGAGACTGACCTGTCTCCTCCTCGTCCCGCGAATGTGGCCTCCAGCGCAATCCTGAGGGGTTTGTTCCCATTCCGTGTCTGCGTGGGCCATGCGTTCTGTAAACATTCGCGAGAAATCCTCTGTTGACTGTAATCCTCTGTACTATCCTGACCTGTACTACTTGGGCTTACATCCATGTTTTCCACTGTGCCTCTCGGCCTGTTGAGGGCGCTTTTGTGTACTTCGGTGAGCACATATATTAACTGGAATCATCAGTATTGAACATCCTGCAGATATCATTTATCAAATCTGTATCCTTCCACATTGCTGTTTAGCGCAAGATAATCTACTGAAGGAGTACTATCGAACGGTGCAAACCGCAATCTTCCATGTATGATGCTGATTGCGTTACACCCATGCGAATAGGCATCTGCATGCTAATTTAAGATTATTGAAAACTGGATATTGGAGACAGTCTGTTAGCAAAAGATTCGTCTTAACGAGCTGAATACAATGCTGTTTTCGGATTTTGAATACACTCATTCGGAAAGAAGTTATGGCCCTGCGTAATTTGCGTGATTTACATGAATTTCGCGAAATTCCGGGAACGTCGCCAAATTCCTGGAATTTCGCGCATCTTCGCCGAATTCTCGGAATTCTGCGACAATCACGGAAATTTTGCACATTCTGTGAGCGGTATTGTATCTAATGCGGTACGAATCGCCACAGTTAACGTTCCAAAATCTGATTAAGTCAGTCACAGCAACAAAAACCACATAGAAATTGATATAAACGTACTCTCAGTTTATACTTGTTGTCCATCAGAAGCTGCACAGATTTATTCCTTTAATTTCTAAAACCGGTTTCCCTCTCTTTTAACTCTGGCTTTATTTAGACATGTCTGTCCCTTTGTATTTCTACTTATATTGGTTGAAGATAGATAATTCAACTTTTTCTAGAACTTCTGTATTCTTGTATGTGCTCATTTTTTGTTATCATGATGTAGGCATAAATGCAGTCATTTCTTGTAAATTTTGCCGTTGTATGTGAAGGCTACGATTGTTCGCAATAAAAGCGTAAATCAAATCTACTTCAGATTTTGCTGAGACTCGCTCTGAGATTAATCGAAATACTGATCAAAAATGACTCGGTGAGTATGAAAGAGGCTCCTTTCGTTAGGGACAACTTTTCATCTCTACAACAAGAGCGCTCATGTTTAACTGTCATATCGCCCCACTATGCGAAGCCTCAGCAAGTTTTGAGGTTTTGCTGCACTTTTTGATAGATGCCCTTCCAAATTTGACGCACTCGGCTTGAACATCACGAGAGAATCACATCTTGATTTGTCCGAAAATCCACTCTTTTACTGAGCTCAATAGGTTAACGAGTAGCAAAACGCTTCCTATAATTCTGTCTTAGATATTGGACTGGTGTTGTACAATGTTTTGCTAAAAACTATAGATTTTTTACTGTATTTTCAAAAACTTCACGGTTTGTGCAGTCTTGTGGCTTACATCACAAATGATCCAGAAATGAGAGCATTACCAAAAAGAAGATTATGGGAAGGTTTGCAAAAATCCCCACAAAGAGTCTATTGGAAACATCTGACTTGAACTTTCTGAGAGTTAGAATTTTTATGTTCCCTAAAACTTCTTCATTACACATGTGCTGCAGAGACTAATGTTTTATTAGTTCCGACTTGTGAGTACACCAACTAGCTAGAAGGAGCTCCTCAGACAATCGACCGGACCCCTCTGCCGGACAGTCCGAATCTGCCAGAGTCGCGCCGGACCCAGTTGACCAATGAGAGAGGGGCAAATGGGCGGTCCGTCGCGGTGATATCACTGGCAGGCAAGTGGGAGGCTTCTCCGGCCCTGCTGCAAAGGTACGCCATTTCTCCGGCGCGGCTCTGCCAAATCTGGCAGAGCCGCGTCGGAGAAATTTGCCCGGCGCGAGTCCGCCAAATTTGGAAGAGCCGCGCCGGAGAAAATGGGAGGGGTCCGGAGCAGAAATGGGAGGCCTCCGGAGCAGAAAATGGGAGGTATCCGGAGCAGAAAATGGGAGGTATCCGGAGCAGAAAATGGGAGGCCTCCGGAGCAGAAATGGGAGGGCTCCGGCGGACAAATGGGAGACCCACCGCTGGGGAAACGCCGCGACCCTGCCATTTCTCCGGCGGAGGGGTCCTATCCGTTGCCTGAGTCCTCAGACAATCGACGGGACCCCTCCGCCGGACAGTCCGAAACTGCCAGAGTCGCGCCGGACCCAGTTGACCAATGAGAGAGGGGCAAATGGGCGGTCCATCGCGGTGACATCACTGGCAGGCAAGTGGGAGGCTTCTCCGGCCCTGCTGCAAAGGTCCGCCATTTCTCCGGCGCGACTCTGCCAAATTTGGCGGACTCCGCGCCGGAGAAATTTGCCCGGCGCGAGTGCGCCAAATTTGGAAGAGCCGCGCCGGAGAAAATGGGAGGGGTCCGGAGCAGAAATGGGAGGCCTCCGGAGCAGAAAATGGGAGATATCCGGAGCAGAAAATGGGAGGTATCCGGAGCAGAAAATGGGAGGTATCCGGAGCAGAAAATGGGAGGTATCCGGAGCAGGCTGCGTATCGATTTGGCGCGTAGCAAGCAAACGTCTAACTCCACGGTGATGAGTCCTCTGTTTGCTCTTTGTCCATATTTTAGTCGCCGTTTCTTTGATTTTGTTGTTTTTGCGCGTTTCTTTACCGTTTTTTTTCTTTTCCGCGTTGCTCTTCGTCGCGTTGGCCTTTATGTTGTTGTAAGTTCCTCGTTTTCAGGTTTATGTTTCAAATTTTCGTGCGGTTGCACTCAATCACCTTCAGTGTCAGCTTAAGCTCAAAATCTGCCTCCAGGCGAGTTGTTTCTTGAATGTCGCACTTTTATGTTATGTTTTTTTAAATTCATATTCTCTCTTCTTCTTCAATGGCTCCATGCTGCTGTGTTACCGTGTGAAATTGAGTTCTGATCTTATGAAATCACAATTTTAGTTGCTGATGCTGGCGGTAATCATACACTTCCCGAATCTTCCATCGTTCTCAATGGCAATGCTAAGGACGATGGCAGCATTGTTAGCTACCAGTGGACACAAGTCTCGTAAGGCCCCGGGCAGACTTCACGCGATTTGATCGTCGCGACTGAATCGCGAGGAGACAACTATTACAACATCATTCCATGCAGATCAACTTGCATTCGGTTGTGATACTTTTCCAGACCGAAATTTTTGAATGTGAAATGAAAATGAATGGAAATCTTGGCGATTTGGTCGCGACGATTAAGTTGCGTGAAGTCTGACCGGGGCCTAAGGCTTCTATTCAATCCAAAACCGAATTCTACTTCTTTTTTGTTTTAGAGGTCCTGCAAATGCTTTGTTGGTGAATGCCGACAAAGCCAAAGCAACAGCATCGGGGCTGATAGAGGGTCATTACGTGTTTATGCCGTTGTGGAAGACGATGGAGGTCTGAAAGCCAACGCATCTGCATTTATCAGCGTGGAAAGGAGTAAGCTTTCACTTCTACAGCTTTGGTTATACAAATGAGGTCCGTTTTAGATAAAAATGAACCCCCAGTTACGCGAGCCTTCAATGCCACTGATCCTCATTGTGGGAGTGGCGTTTGCTGCTGATTGGAAAGTGGCTAATGTCGAGAGGACTATCGATCTATCATCTCAGGTGGGATCTTCACACTTTCCATTTTTGCAATGTTCTGCTATACAGAGCAGGCATATTCCACAAAGTTTGACTTCATCCGATTTAGAAGAAAATACAGTGTTCCAAAAGCACTGATGATTTGCCATTTGGTGTTGCCAGATCTCGCTTGTTTCATTCTCTTAGACTGGATTCATACTGATCCGTATGTTCCGGAACAGTTCCAGCACAGCGCACAGTTCGGGCACTGTGTTGGCACTGTTCCGGAGCTTAGGGATCAGCATGAACCAGTCTCATGCAACGCCAGATAAGAAACAGAAAGGTAAAGTATGCGTGGCTCGTGCCTCAGTGGTGGTTCCTTGCTAGCGAGAAAAGTGTATGTAATCTTTGTTTGAATCTTATAGGCGACTCATAGACGCATATATTAGCTATTATTCATTATTAGCTTGTATAGAATCGCTACAAAGAAGCACTTTTTTCAATAGGCTCCACTTTACCCATTCAGACGATTTTACCAGCGTCGGCCAAGGATATATACTATAGAGATGAGATTGGAAACATATCAACATCAGCTGTGCGACTTCGCGCTGATTCTGTTGATGTCGAACTGAAACCGAGTTACATGTCACGTACTTATTGCCTCTGTTAATATTTTATTCCTTTTTATCGTTCAGATTCCCGCTTTTTGGAGGATGGCGCACTTCCTACGTTATCGGTTATAATGTGCCTTCTTTCGAATATCTTTACAATAAGGGCAATAATTATGCGCTAAAAATGAGAGTTCTCGACCATATTTTTGACAATGCTGTGGTTGAAAAGCTTACGACGAAGATCATCCTGCCAGAAATGATAAGGTAAGCTCTTGATCACCACTGTCAGTCTTGAGAAAAAGGGTCATATAGTTTAAATTGTTGAGAAGGAACCAACATATAATTGGGGTGCTCGACAAACAAGCCACCCTTTGTTACACATTGCACCTAACCTTTTCCGATGTGTAACGCATCTCTGCTTTTTAAAATTCATGTTTGATTTTAGAAAAGCGAGGCTTATCACACCATACAGCATGGATAGAAGACCCGATGAAGTCCGCGCTACATACTTGGACACAACTGGCAGAACAGTTATAGTGTTGCAGAAAGAAAACCTTGTTCCAGAGCATATCCAGTCTTTCACTGTGAGTTGCTCTTCGATCTGAATAAATCGATGTTCTTTTTTGCTAGAATTTGGAAATTATGTCATACATTTTCAGCTATTTTACGATTGAGTTCTCGCAAATGATCCGCGAACCATTGCTCGCCACGGCATTTTTCTTTGCACTCTTTACCGTTGTAATTATCTATGTGCGGTTCGATTTCACAATCGTTGCGGTAAGTTACGTTTTGGAAAGTTTGTCACATCTCTCGACCGTTTTTGCCCTGATTCATTGAACTAGTTTATTCGATACTCGATCTTTGCCTATAAATCGAAGTATTTTAGGATCGGCACGTGAAGCACGCGAACGTATCTTGGGAAAGGTGTCGGGTCTTTTCGAGACTTTTTACTTTAGCAAGTATATTTTCTTTACTTAGGGATCCTTAAGGGTAGGGTAGCTATTGTTCATCCTAAAGTGAGAAATTGAACAACCCAAATGTGGAATTTTGTTTTGCCCATACTATCGTATACCGTCGGAGAAGCTAAAGTTTGTTTCAAGTAACTGTTTGACAAGTTTCGATTAGTATCCGTTAACAGATTCCAATCATTTTCTTATGTCTCAGAGTTTACGTTATTCTTTTGTTTTATAGGGAGCAGATGAGGAGCGCAATTTACGACGAGCATCTCTAGCACTGGCTCATCAAAATAACAAATTCAATCTTGGCGCTGTTCCCGATGACATCAGTGGAGAAAATTCGTTCTTCATATATGCAAGCAAATAAATAATATGGGCCAACTGCGACTGCAATTTAAACTGTTCCACAAACCGTTGTCTTGTTGGAAAGGTTCATTTTTTTAAACCAGTGGGTGTGAAATGATTAACGATATAAGATGATTTTTCGAAAGTTTGAAAAATTTGAAATAAATGTCTTATCTCTTCTCTTTCTTCTATCTTCTATCCACAAACGCTAGGGGTGAGAGGGAGGGGGTAGAGTACGGGGTGAGGGTCGCGCTAAACTCCTACCCGGGGGGGGGGGGGGGTCCTACTCGGCTTATTTGGGTGGGGTTTAGAGACAAAATTGGGGTTTGGAGCTTAAAGACAGCGTCCAGGCAAGTCTGGACCTATGGGGATTTTACATGGAAAGTACTTTTGGGGCCCTAACTAAGCCACTACCCAACTGGCAGCTCAAGTAGTGCTCTAACGCCTGAGATATTCTGCTCGAAACTGGACCCCGCGACCGTGTTTCGCATGGATTCATGGCGCAAAGCGTGGATCCTCGCGCGAAACTGCCATGAATCCATGCGAATACGTTCGCGGGGGGTCTGTTTCGAGGGGAATATCTCCGCCATTAGAGTACTACCTGAACTGCTGCTTCGGCAGTGCCTTAGTTAGGGCCCCAAAAGACTTTCCATGTAAAAGCCCCATAGGTCCAGATCTGCCTGGAAGCTACCTTTAATTAGGGGTAATTACAGTATGCCGCGGCAGACTTGCGGAGCACAAAATCGGGGGGCTCCGGCGCACAAAATCGGGGGGCTCCGGAGCAGAAAATGGGAGGTATCCGGAGCAGAAAATGGGAGGTATCCGGAGCAGAAAATGGGAGGTATCCGGAGCAGTAAATGGGAGGTATCCGGAGCAGAAATGGGAGGTCTCCGTCGGAGAAATGGGAGGGCTCCGCCGGACAAATGGGAGACCCACCGCTGGGGAAACGCCGCGACCCTGCCATTTCTCCGGCGGAGGGGTCCTATCCGCTGTCTGAGTCGATAGTTTCTGTTCATAGCCCTAAAAAATGCTATCTTAAAATCGTAGACACTGTCTCACTCAACGCACGCCATATGTTTCTGCCGTTTGTCCAAAATGTGGTGGTTTTAGCAATTGTGTGAGACGAAGCTTCCAATAAAATGCTCAAATTATCGTGGATCATGAAGTGTATGCCGATCAATGGCGAGTACCTTGATTTTTCCAACATGTTGCATATGGGGCCCTCTACAGAGATTAATAAGTGGTCCACAACGATAGACAGTTGTTGGGACATCTCTTCTCTTTGATGTTACGCGACTGAACTATTTCTTTGTTGAACAAAAAATTCTCCAGATGAAGCAAAGCTTACTTTGAATTCATTGTATTCAAACATCTTCATGAGATCTCCCTTTGAAACTCCCAATCTCTCGAATGGCTGTTTGTCCTACAAGACGATAATTTCTAAACAAAGAATGACTTAAATATAGGAAAATTCCCACTTTGACAGCACACTTGACAATTTGGTCAAGTTTCGGAAAATCTTCTTGCGAGACTGTGCAGTTTTAAAGATCACGTTTCAACCATTCCTCTAAAGGAACAAACGCGCTTCACGCCACATATATAAAAACCCTCCGACATTGGAGGACTGTAATAAAGACCACCGCAATAACTCTCGATAGTTTCACCAACTATGTGAACAAAACTATGCCACAATTTGGAATGAATTTCTAGAAGATAAACCACTGTAAAAAAAATATGTGTCCAACCTACCTGCTTTCCTTCGACATTATCGAATTTCAGCAAAACCAGGATAGAGTCTTTGGCGACGACTGTGGTGTCTACTGTAATTGTGTGACTGTGACTGTGCCATCATCAATTTTGACCTGAATAGAAGAGTTACGTGTAATGTGGCAATTTCAATCACGCCAAAATAAGACCAAAAATTTTTGCAAGCGCATGAGATAAATTATCTCAACGAGAAGTCCCAAGTATCTACTATCTGCTTCCATTAAGGAAGAAGGTGGCATACCTTCCTGGGAAAGACGAAATCGAGTTGCTTCGACTTATTGTCATTTCGACTGAACATCTTCATGCCTGCATTTTACATTGATACGCTCGTCATACAGCGCAACCGAAATGATCAACAGAGTCAGAGCACATCACTGTACTACAAACTTACCACAAAATCTTTAGCAGCTGCGTCGGCGTAGAATAACGGACAATTGATATTATTTTCTGCTAAACGACGACTGAACAAATCTCGTATTTAAAACCATCTCGACTATCATAGTGATTTCT
Organism: Cylicocyclus nassatus; assembly: GCA_958299035.1. NCBI lineage: Eukaryota > Metazoa > Nematoda > Chromadorea > Rhabditida > Strongylidae > Cylicocyclus > Cylicocyclus nassatus. The sequence continues at coordinate 87,529,728 of CATQJL010000316.1, read as the reverse complement.
GGAAATGCAGATTGAGCTGTACACTTGGACAGCAGTGTTTTCATAAGAAATCGGCCATATGTTGCCGGCAACTGTTGTCAGGGTTGCCGGGGTTGCTTGGGTTACCTTAGGGAGTGCATAAAACGCGGAAACCACTATGCGATCCTACAACGACCAGCAAACGCCGGTAACCTCTGCGACCCTGATAACAGTTGCCGGTAACATATGTCCGATCCCCAAGTTTTAAAAGTGCGACAACGCCGCACACGTTAGCATCAACATCAAGACAGCACCATCTTCAAGCTAAACTTTTGAGATAATAATGATTCAAAAAATATAAATCTGCGACCTTTCGAAAAAGAGAACACTGAATGAGTAAAAGACTGTGAAACAATGGCATTAAGCGCATTTCGTCTGAAGTACGTAAATCTGCAACTTATTTGATGTCTGACCATCGCTCAGGTCCCTTTTTGAAGGGGCAAAAGACTCGTCCTTGAACATCTTTTGCTTTTTGTAGCCAACAGCTCTAAAAATCGAACACTATTGAAAAAAAAAGCGACCGAGCAGTGACATCATTACCTGTACAATGTTGTTGAAGCGGTCTTCCCTGGCCCTGTAGCTATCAAAGCTAGAAAAAATCTAACCGTATCTTGATTATGAGGTACGATGCGCATACTGAAAATCAAAGACATTGATAACAGCGTAAAAAACTTCTGCTAAGATTAACCAAAATAAGATTATCAGAGATAGATATTGACGAGGCAATTTCAATACTTACTGATTGTCGAGGTACAGAAACTTCTTTTCTTCTTCTGGGGAGGAAAACTTGAATCACAAACGACCGCCTTGTTGCAGAATACACCATCCATTCCAAAATGTACTGTAGCCCAACCTACAAACAAACCTTGGCGATTGGAAACAAGCGAAAATTTGTGAACGTACCTTATTGACACAACATTCGATGCAGTTGAAGCAAAAATAAGTTAGAAGTCAGAAACAATAAACAAAATGAGGTGTCCCTTTCCGTTACTGACTCGTGGCATCAGATTCTTCGATATTGGCGTCTAAAATGGCGTCTCCTTCAGCGGTCGCAAGCCTTTGAATGCAATTTGTTAGGCCAGATTCACCACGAAATTGTCTTTGCGAAACAATGCTTTCGGTCAGCACGTTCAGTAAGTGCATTAATTGAAGAAGCGGCGCTGATCCTAAAGAGGTGAATTAGGGGCGCACATACGAAAGGAGTTGACTGGCCTGACGCAGTTTGTACTTCTCTTCTAGCAGTACAGATTCTGTGATGCGTTTCCGCTTACTTGACACATCGAAGTGGTCACTGTCGCTCTCAAAGTCGTCCTAAATACAAGAGTGACAGTAAAACTAAACAAATTGGTGCTTCCTACCATGATCGGTTCTGGTTCAGCTTCATGGACCTCATGATGATCCGTGCCAGATTTTCGCTGTAATAACCAACACAATTCTCAAGATAGTATATGATGTAGAACATACCTTCCCCACCATACTTTTCCCTTCCTTAAATGGCTCCATCATAGGTGTCTTGTTGTAGTACCTCCACAGCGTTTCTTCCGCATCAGTATTGAAAGGGCAACTGTCGTTGTTTTTGGAGAAATTTTCTTCTTCTTTCCAAGAATTCCCGCTGCCCATTGCCATGCGATACCTGAGGATGTTTCACATGTTGTTGTATCGACCTCCTGTTCTTGTATCCAACTGCACATACATACCTCTTCTCTGCTGTAATGCCTCTCTTGAAGGCCATACCCTTCGAGACCACCCTCGATCGTATATGATCAAAATGATTTCGATTTTTTTTCGGTGATCTCGAAGCCGAACTCTTCCTGAAGTTTACCGAGCATTTGCGAGTTTGCTGCATCCAAAGGCGACATATCCGTCCGAAATGTGCATCAGCATACCGTTTCCAATATCGATCTAATTTCAGTCGAATTACTATGCCTGCTTGGCCCCAGCTTTGTTGAGTTCATCACTGTATACCGCCCACCCAATAGTACGAGATCTGATGATGAACAGCTCATAAAAGTTGTTCTAGATCTAACATCTTCAAAGACCAAGGACATTATTATTTTAGGCGATTTTAACCGCCACATTGATTGGAATCACCTCATTTCCTTGGATCAAAATTCTAAACGCCTGAAGGAATTTTTCACCACTTATGGCTACACACAATATGTTCGTGAACCCACCCATGGTAGCCATATTCTTGACCTAATTTTTTCCTCAACTGATATACGAATTGTCAAAATACTTCCTCCTCTCGCTACTTCAGACCACAACATCATTGAATTTCATGTTGAAGGCAGTTGCTTTTCGAAGATATTCTATCCCACTCCCGATTTTTCGAAATTTGACTATGGTGGCCTAAACAGTTTCTTTTATGATGTAAAAGAAAAAAAAACTGGAACTTTGTTTTTGAGAATCATCAGTCCGTAGACGAAGTTTATCACAGATTCTGTGCTAGGGTCTATGAAGGGCTGAGCAGATTTGGTTGCTTGAGATCTCCCAAGAATTCTATGGGTTTCCGTTACCCAAGCCAAATCAAGGCGCTACTAGACCAGAAGCGAAATCTATTTCAAACCTTACAGAAACCTTTGTCAAGTCCGTTGTATAAAAAAGTTTGTTCAGATTTAGATTTTCATCTCAAAAAATTTCTGGCAAATTATGAAAGGCGACTGCCTTCTAAAGTTAATGTTGAGAGCTTCTTTGATTACGCACTTAACAGAATGCAAAAAATCGAAGCTCTTCCATTCTTTTGGAAGAATCTGGAAAGCACGGTGTCAGTGGTAGCGAGAGAGCAGAAGCGTTGGGGGGAAATATTTTGCAAGTGTATTTACCAAATGCTCTTCTGTTAGTCCGTTACCTATTCTATCTGACGCCCAACATAGTATTGTACACTTTTATGAGTCTGACGTCCGGATCATTTTGAAATCTCTCAAGTTCTCTTGCACGGAACCGTACGACGGCATCCCACCGATTATCTACAAAAAATGCGCTGACGTTCTTTCTCAGCCTCTTGCTGATATATTTAATCTCTCCATGTACTTTTATGAGGTACCTTGTCTCTGGAAAAAAGCCATGGTTACGCCTATTCCAAAAATTGGCAGTGGAACTAAAGTGTCTGATTTTCGTCCCATAAGCTTTACTCCAACCCCAATAAAAGTGATGGAGAAGATAATAAGGAATAAGCTAATTTTCTGGATCAAAAAGCATTATAGAATTCCACCTCAACTACATGGCTTTGTCTCGAACAGATCTACTACTACAAACCTTGTCAAGAGTATTTTCGATTGGAAAAGGGCTATTAATTCTGGAAAGTCAATCGATGTTATCTATGTTGACTTTCCAAAGCCTTTGATAGAATTCCGCATGATATTCTAGTATCAAAGTTGCAAAGATTTGGAATTTCTGGAAACCTTCTGTGTGATTCAGGTCATACCTCCAAGACAGGGTTATGACTGTTAGAGTGGGTCAATCGTTTTCTGGTGAGTATAAGTGCACTAGTGGGGTTCCCCAAGGTGGTGTGTTTTCCCCCCTACTGTTTCTTATATTCACTATAGAATTACCTGACCTACTCAATGCAAATGGAATCAATGTACAAATCTATGCAGATGACATCAAATTATACGCTTCCTACAATGAAAATGATATCCATAAAGTGCACAATACTCTGCAGTCTGCCTTAGACAAACTGAATAGATGGGCAGTAATTAATGGTTTTTCTCTAAATTCTGACAGGTGTTCCTATTTACATCTGGGCAAAATCACCTCATGTGAATACGTAGTAAATGGATCTGTTTTGCTTTCGATTTCCTTAGTTAGAGACTTGGGAGTTTTTGTCGATTACCGGTTGGATTTTACTTCACATATTGATTACGTCGTCAAGAAAGCTTACTCTACTCTATTCGCAATCTTTCGATGTATCCATTCAAGTGATCCTGTTGTGCTTATACGACTATATAAAGCTTGCGTGCTTCCACATCTTGAGTATTGCCCTCAAGTATGGAATCCATGTCGAAAAAAGGAAATCATCAAGCTTGAAAAAGTTCAGCACACTTTCACTCGAATGGTCTTTTCTCGAATGTTACGTTCTAAAAAATTAACATCCACTCCTGATTACGATAAACGACTCAAGTTTACTAAGCTAAAAACTCTAAAACAGCGACGAATTATTGCTGATTTAGCATTTTGCTTTGGCGTATTGCGTAAAGAAATTGACCTCCCGGCTAGTGACTTCTGGGTGTTTAGACCAGTAATAATAGAATGGGAGGCTTCAATCTCCATTACCCCAGACTTGACAAATGCTGTTATCTGGGACTTTTTAACTTTCTGTTCTATCGTTGTGGGCGCTGGTTTAGACGATTACCTTCGAAATTGCTATCTGCCGAAAATAGTTCGACTTTTAAAAAAATTACATTACGTTGCAAAATTTTGACCTGACAAAAATAGAAGGCGATTCTCATTCATATTTGTGTTGATTCTCAAAAATGATCAATTCAGGTGTTTTCTATATTGTTCAACTACATTGCAGTTTTATGGATTTTATGGCTTACTTCGTCTCATGGCTTACGTCGGATGAGTGATGACTTATTGTTTGATACAGCTGATTATCTGGCATCTATCAAAGATGTTCTTGATTCTCAAACAATTTTTTAATGTGACTCAGATTTTTATGTGCTGGATTGATGAGCTGGCTGGTCACACTATTAAATTTTTTTTTATTATTTACACCAGCTGACCATGCTCCTCTCACGAAAACTGATATTTATTTAGTTCCTTTTTCTCAACTAATCAGTGCACGTTTTTGCACTGCGAAGTTTTTCAAGTGAACTACCTAGCCAATCGAAATCTTACATCCAACAAGTCTGTGCTATTTTAAGCTTTGATCCCGCATTCATGTTTGCCCATGTTGCTCAAGCACGGAGGAAAGTGGAGGCGGTAGGTAGTATAATGAAGGCCTAGGTACGCGTGGTCTAGCCATATCGCCTAGGTACTACCTCCAATGCGGACCACTCGAAAGCGATGAATCTATGTTGTTGGTAATCCACCATGGTAACACATCATGCTCCGTTATTTTGGGCACTACGGCTAACTACAACATTCTTGAATGCCTAAGGTCAAAGCTACTCGTAAAAAATTAGGATTCTCTCAAGCTGGTAGAGTATCTAACAGGCTACACTGAGTAATATTGTTGTTGATAAATCCCTAGCGCTCCTGGGCATAAGTGACGAAACGGTGCTACTATACTACTGTCTTATGTGATTCCTTTTGCCTTGGCCTCCTTTGGACACCATTCTTATCAACTGTAGAAGTCTGGTCAGCAGGCAGCGAGTTCTACCCAATTTGTGTTACTGGCTAGGATTTGTGTTTGTGTTTCTGCGTTCTTTCTTTTTAATGGCGCACCTTGAGGCATATAATAAAATAAAATAAATAAAATAAAATAAATTTAAATGTGGAGTGTAAAGACTAGTTGAGGGAATGTTAGAGCGTGGCGACAGCAAGTACCATCTGAAGGTGGCAGCTGCATGCGATTTGCAGGTTACAACACAGAGCGCACCTTTTTGCAAGGAATGAGCACTGATAGTGAATTTTCTGCAATGAAGCTTCAGAAAATTCTTATGAACTAGCCTCGGTAATAAAAAAAGAATCAAACGGGACCTATGGAAAGTTCAAAAAAAGACAGGAACTGGATAATACCACAATAAAGACAGAGGAGAATACGTACACATTTGATTTGAACTAGAGGATGTGAGTCTTCAACATTCGTGGCAAAAAAGAAAATTGGCGAACACGAAAGGACTATGATGATGATTAGCTCTGATGCAGATTACAGCATCATGAAAAAACCAAGAGTAAAAGATCCGACTTCGTGCAAATCGTCGGCGGTAAATAGGTGTGCATTTTCGCGTTAAGTCTGTCTGCAGTTTTAGCTAATCAAAACACAATACCAAAATGGTGAGCGGATTGCGAGGGGCAGCAACCTACCTATACGACATCTTGGTTTGTGGAAGAACCGAAGAAGAACACATGGAGAATCTACTTGCTGTTTTTGCAAGGATAGCCGAATATGGATTCAGGATTCGTCTAAAAAAGTGTTCTTTCGCTAAGCCAGAGATAAGATATCTTGGCTTTATAGTAGATCGAAACGGCAGAAGACCGAACTCAAGAAGATCGAAGCAATCAAGAACATGGACGAACCGAAAAATGCGAGCCAGCTGAGAGCTTTCCTTGGCATGATAACGTACTATGCGGCGTTTATGCCAAAGATCAAGAATCTTCGTGGACTGGATGCGATGCTGAAGAAGGATTTGAAGTGGGAATGGACTCGAATACACCAAGAAGCATTCGAAATGCTCAAGAAGAGTTTGTCAAGTGAGCTGAACCTTGCTCACTATGATCCAAGGCAAAAGATTGTCGTGGCAGCGGATGCAAGCGACTATGGGATCGGATGCGTGATATCGCACAGATATGTCGATGGATGCGAAAAGTCAACTGCACATGCATCGCTCTCTTACGAAAGCGGAGATGAACTATTCGCAGATCATAAACGAAGCATTGAGAATTGTCTTTGCTGTCAAGAAATTTTACAAGTACATAATCGGGCGAAAGTTTCTGCTACTGACGGACCATCAACCACTGTTAGCCATCTTCGGTAAGAAGGGAGTTCCACTGTACTCAGCCAACCACTCATGAGATGGGCTACAATCCTGCTTGGATATGACTTTGACATAGAGTATGTCAAGAAAACGAAGTTTGGACAAGCAGACGGCTTGTCAAGGTTGATGAAGACGAATCAGAATCTCGAAGAAGATGTTGTGATAGCTGCTGTTAAGAACGACGTTAGCTACATGGTGAAGAGCTACATAAGAGAACTGCCAGTAATAACGGTATTTGATATGCAAACCATGACAAGAAAAGTCCAGTACTTAGAAAAGTACTCACTTACGTGCAGAAAGGAAATTGGCCAGAAGGCCAGAAGTTGATGGAGAACTGGCGCATTTTCGAAATCGACGAGCGACATTGTCGGTTGTGGGACAATGCCTGATGTCAGCTGAGAGGGTTGTGATACCCAAGGAGCTTCGAGGAAATGTTTTAAAAGAACTGCATATTGGACATCCAGGAATAGTAAGGATGAAGAAACTCGCTCAAAGTTACGTCTACTGGCCGAATATAGACAAGGATTGCAAAGACTTGGTACGAAGATGCACGAAATGTCAAGAGTTGGCAAAAATCCGAACGAATGTACCATTAAAAGCATGACCATTAGAAGCATGGCCGTCCGCGACTCGAGTGTGGCAGAGGATACACATCGACTTCGCTGGACCTATGCAAGGAGTCCTACTTGGTCGTAGCAGATGCATACAGTAAATGGCCTGAAATGATCGAGATGAGCAACATCTCAGCTGCGAATCCAGTGAACGCTCAGAAGAATTTGTTTGCGAGATATGGATTACCCCGAACAATAGTGAGCGACAACGGTACTCAGTTCACGTCGGATTGTTTAAGAAGATGTGCGACGAAGGTGGAATCATACACATGAAGACTGCTCCGTACCACCCTCAATCGAATGGACAAGCAGAGAGTTTCGTTGATACGCTGAAATGCGGGATCAAGAAACTAGAGGGGGAGGAGAGGCCAACAGAAGAAACCTTACACGTGGTGTTACAAGCGTATAGGACAGGGCTCGGCACAGCTGGCACCTGGTCGAGCTGGACATCGTTTTGGGGGAGGAAAGCAAAGGAGATATCTCTGACTTCGTCTTTCCAGGCTCCGAAGAAGGCGTAGATCGCCGAAACGTCGACGTCAGCCAATAAAAGTTATCGTACCAATCTTGGTTAAGCTCAGCAATCCCACCAAAAAGTGCTATAACAATGCCAAGATTCAAGGAAAGCCGAACCTTTACCGTACTAAGAGATGTACCAGCAAGCTGTGTTCGGCTAGTCAAGGAGATTCTTTCTTTGAGACAAAAGATCGTCTCAGAAAGACAGACCATTCTCTTCCTCTGCCGCTGCCACCAACATCAAGTCATCCCGAACTTCATTTCGAGGAAACGACTACACGAAGTGTGCGGCCTTCCCGAAGGATCTAGTCAAGTCCATCGCATCGAGCAACATCTCCTGTACACAGCTCTCCGAACGAAGAAGAACCATATATTCTCGCTGCTATTGAAGTGTAATTATAAAGAACAGTGCTGTAGACGTCTCTTGCCCGATCACCTTTGGAGGAGGATAGAGGGTGAGTCGAAGTTCATTTGTGATCTAATTCGCTCTGATGCCAAGGCTAGGTTACGAGATAAATTCGATAGGCTGGTTGGTTATGGGATAGATCAGAGTCCACAAGTAACTAGTATAAGCCTTAGAACCGAAAACCAAAGCTGTTCTGAGGATAACCGTAATGTCTCGCCGAGTGGGTCTCGTGTATCTATTATTGGTGACGCAATCGTCTCGAATGACGCACTCTCAGTCTTGGATCTCGGTCCAAGTTTCTCACCTGTTCAATCGATTGGGGCTAGGGTCTCTCGAAAGATCGTAGGTAGTCTGCAATCTCTTCACGAAGCACTACGGCGCAGAGCGAACCAGAAACAGCGCGAAAACGGCGCGTACAATGCAATAACATCATCTTTTCCTGCCATGCCTTTTCCACGACTCCTGTTCAAACCACAAGAGCCTAATAGCATGGTAGATACACAGTTTCGTGTGTTTGCAACCTCTGTGTTCTCTATCATCACCAAATGCCGCAGAAACCGCGCAAATCATAATTTAACACTTTCACAGCGCCGCGGCCTGCGTGAGATCCGTGATCTCTGCAACGCAGGCGAGATCAAAATTTCTGTGAGCGATAAAGGAGGGAAGTTCGTGGTCGTTTCACGTGAATTGGACATGGCAATGACACGGAATCATCTGGCGGATCGCAGCGTTTACCAATCTTCCTCTGCCGATGAATTTAAGAAGCAATATCGCCGTCTCAATAGGGTTTGGTCAGAAACAGCTCACTCTGCAGGCTTACCTAAAAGTATAATAGCGCGTTTAAAATGCGAACTGCCTGTCTGTCCAGTCTTGTACACGCTTATCAAAACGCACAAACCTCCCGCCGCAGGTCTTACGTCCAACAATGCATGCGATTTCAAAGTAAGGCCAATAATCAGCAATGTAGGAGGTCCTACAGATAGGATTGCATGGTTTATCAATCTAATTTTAACGCAGCTATTACAGTATATCCCTGCACACCTCTCTAACACTGGTATGCTACTCGACCGCCTACGCAATACGCAGTTTAGCTCTAACTCCGTTATAGAGTCGTTTGACGTTACATCGCTCTATACCAATGTGTCAAACGATGACGCAATGCAAGCCATCTGCGAGCTTCTATCTCAGCATCAGTCCTCTCTGCGCTTTATGGATTTACCATAAACACCTTGATGACCCTTCTAAGCGAGTGCTTGAGTTGTAACGTTTTTAGATGGTCGGGCCATTACTATAAGCAGGTAAGGGGACTAGCAATGGGACAACGTTTAGCACCAACACTGGCCATTGCTTTCATGTCTAAGGTAGAGGCGCCAGTGCTAGAGCGCAAGCCGCTGCTGTACTGCCGTTATATAGATGATTGCTGCATAGTTTGTCCTTCTCAGACTGAGATGGACATATGTTTCCGCACGCTTAACGAGCAGTTTTCCAGCATTAAGTTCACCAGGGAAAAGCCCCACGAAAACTGGCTTGCGTTTCTTAATGTCCAAATTCATCTGGCTGGTGAGGAGTACAAAACTAAGTGGTACCGCAAACCCAGCTGCAAAATATATTGGTGCATTATTTGTCTGCACACCCTCGCAAAACCAAAAATTCTATCATTACAAATATGTTTAAAACAGCAGCTCGAGTCTCATCTGGGAGGCAGGAGCGTGTCGTATCTTTGAACATGGCTTCCCAAATCGCCAAATCAAATGGCTACTCCGGTGGCTGCTCTACCCGACAACGCGGCTCTTTGAGCAGTAGGATCAATCCAGCTTCCATAGCGGATAAGATCCCTTTTTGCTTGCCGTTTGTTTCGGATGAACTTAGCAGGGCAGTGCGGCGGTGCGTACAACGCGCGGGTTTGCAAGAGGCCGTTAGAGTGGTCGATATACCACCCCCAGATTTGAAGCGCCGACTGGTTCGCAACCGTATCTATGACCGTATTTGTTCAACTCCAGGTTGTGTAATATGCCCATATAGCAGAGAGGGTGATTGTATGGTGTCAGGAGTGATTTACCGGATCACATGTTTATCATGTGGAGGCACCTACATCGGAGAGACCGGTCGCCCGCTTTGTGTTCGCATCAAGGAACATCTAGATGGGCTAAATAAATCAAGGCCCTCTACACCACTGGGGCAACATCGCATAAGCCGTCATGAAGGTGCTGAAATCCAGATTGCAGTAAAGATCTTATCATTTGAGCCCGAACTCCTGGCACGCAAAACGTTAGAAGCATTTTGGATTGCCGCGAAAAATCCAAAAATGAATAGGAAAGACGAGTGCCTTGCAATCACCACCGAACTCGCGCCTTATCAGGCCCTCTGTGGGTTTGACTGAGCTCAGGTCACTCAGGCGTATAAATAGAGGTTGGAGGCACAGTTTTGCATTAGGTGGTCTGTTCTCCAGCTACCGATTGTGCTGCGTCTAAGGTGAGTATAGGTTCTTGTGGCTCTGGTAATGTCTTTAGCTAATCTCCTCGGTTTGTTTTGTTCTTGGCCCTTGACGTCTGAGTGAATAGACACTTATGACTTCGTCTTTCCAGGCTCCGAAGAAGGCGTAGATCGCCGAAACGTCGACGTCAGCCAATAAAAGTTATCGTACCAATCTTGGTTAAGCTCAGCAATCCCACCAAAAAGTGCTATAACAATGCCAAGATTCAAGGAAAGCCGAACCTTTACCGTACTAAAAGGAGATATCGTTTTATGGGATCTGCGGAGAAGAGCCGCGAGCTTGCCGCCGATATGCCGCTGGCGTGCTTGCGGCATGCAACCGGCAGATCTATCCCAGTGAGACAAAAGCGTTGTTTACAAACAAAACGCAATCATATGACACCAAATTTGGTGAGCGCATGCGCGGGGGGACCCACTATGGCCCAAAAATCTATGAAAACTTATGTGGATAAAAGCTGTGCCGAACTTTTTTCTGAATTAGCTGGCACCGTGCCAGCTGGGTAAAATTTTACATACAGAGAAGAAACAATCTCATAATGTTTTCTTTTCGGCGTTTTATACCCATCTGAAAATTTCAATTTCGGCTGCGCAGTCGAAAAATCTGCTCCAGTCACAAAGCGCGCTTAAAAACCCTACTACATACGTTTACAGAATCTGTAAGTGATGAGGGGTCTTCAAAAAAGTCAAAGGGGACTTCGTACGAATTCTCCAAAATCAAAAGGGACTTCGTTTCAAAATTTCCGTGGTGCCAGCTCGTGCCGAGCGCTGGTATAGGACAACACCGAACACGAACTCAAACGATAAAACTCCAGCGAATTGTTCTTAGGCAAAAACTTGCGCACAAGGTTAAGTCTGCTGCTCCCAATGTCAGAAGATGCAGAATATCCACTTGCACGAAGAAGACGAGAACAGATGGAAGACCAGTTCGACAAGAAGCATGGAGTCCTTCGAAAAGATTTCGAAGTTGGCGACTTAGTATACGCTAAGCAATGAAAGCCACCTCACTTCCATTGGATGAAAGTAAGCGTAATGAGACGTATTGGACGCGTCAATTATGAAGTAATGGTTGGAAATGAAGTCTACAAGGAGCACGCAAATCAGCTTCGACATAGAAGCGACAGCGAACAAGTTACCGTTCAACAACAACTTGAAGAACAGTCTGAAGCTCTGAAGATACTGTTAGATGTCTTAACCGAGGACGAGACCCTACATGGGAATGACAGTGTGGTTGAAGAGAGTTCTGGGGTGGTATTTATCAATCTCCCACTCGCTGTGCGGGTCATTGTTAAAGAGAGCCCGCACAGGCGAGAGCGCTATTCCCGCGATTAATGAACGGGCAGCGCCGCCCGACTCGTCGAGATGGGAAACTGCTGCCCGACTGCCGCGCCCGACATGGCCAGACTTGCCAGATCGGACTATACTCTTCAATAGAGAGGAGCCCGTCACCAGCTTTGCTTCATATCACGGGCGCTAGTGCCCGCGCCTGTGCAGTTACCTGTAGGGGAGTCCCTTTCCATACAGGAGATTGATAACTACTGCCCCTGGTCAAGCAACGAGCGATGTGCCAGCGTCAGCGGATTCAAGGGCACCAACAGCAAGCCGCGAGCCCCCCACGGAACCGTCAACACTCCGCAGATCGAGCAGAACGAGAAGGCCAGTGAAACGGTTTCTTGCCTAGTCCATAGTGATATAAATGTGTTTATTTGATTCAGTTTTTTAGTCGTGTGTAATGATATTGATATTAATGTATTGTATATCGTTTTCTCAGTTGTTCATACTTGTTGTTTAGCCTTTTGTTGTAGGCTAGTTATGTTTGTATATAACTACCCTACTGGGGGAATTGTTGTGTTAGTGATTTTAAATGATCAATTGTGCCTCATAGTGATCTGCCTCTCGTACGATCGCAACCTAAAAGTGCGCGGGAAATGAGCGCTAAGGCGCTCATTTCCCGCGCACTTTGAGGTTGCGATCGTACGAGAGGCAGATCACTATTGCCTTAGTCAGTTCAGTTGTTCACTCAGCCTATGTTTTTTTTATTTATTTTATTCCTAATAAATATTTCTCTCCTCCACCACCGAAGATTCCGCCGAAGTGTGTCCGAGGTGAAGGACACAGCGACATACATATATAACGAAGAAGAACACAATGAAAGACAAAAACAAAACCAAACAGACGATAAAATAAGCTACTGACGTTCTATTTTACGAGTTGGTGGCATGCGTGTCCGGCGCGCAGCAAAGCGCATTTGGAGCAGGATTCCCATAATCATACAAAATCTTTTGGCTGTAACTAGCCGAGGAAGAGGAGGTATATGAGCTTCAATGACTAGTATGCGCGTTTTCTGATTCAGAGGGATCAATAAAATATGTGGCAAATTTGTATGAAGGACCTAATTCAAGTGGCTGTCACGTCCTTTTTGTAGAAATTGTGAGCGGCACTGTAGACGGATACCAAAGCTTGTGGCCGATGATCACATAAAGTGAAATTGGACTTCACGGATATCGAACGCGTATATAGCTAGAAAACGTGAAAATCATCTCTGTTTTGGCGCAGCCGAACCGTGAAGATTTATTGGTCATTATGAAAAAAAATCATTTCTCTTTGATGTTTGAACCAGGTATCTACCACGGAAGTATACAGTTGCTGACCATTGCTCCATTGCTGACTTCCTCTCCTTTTGACGGTGTTAGAAAAAATTAAGTAACGAAATTCAAACCAAGATTGCTCCCAGATGATAACTCTAAGTATGATTTGAACCAAAGAATGTAGGCTAATTTAGCATTTTGGTCCCAATTAATCCATGCCATGAGAGAAAACTTTGATAGTCTGACTGAAAAGCTAACGGCGACTTATTTTCAGGTTTTGATTTGAAAGAAAAATGCAATGAAATATGGTTGTAACGAAAATAAATCCATCAAACGAAAACAGCACAAATAGCAATCTAAATGGCAGCTATAAGAGTGCACAGTAATGTTTAGTACTAGAGTTTGGTTGATCTTCAATACTCTAAAAGTTGAGATCAAGTTCATTCTAACTTCCGAATTGTAAGCCTAGCAAAGAACAATAAGCGTCATAGCGGTGATTATGGTTTTGTTCAGAATATATTGGGTTGGTCCGAAAGTTTTGTCAGTTTTTCAACCCATCGGCAAACACGCTAGAATGAAGATAAACAAACGCTTTAAAATGTCTCCAATGCAGAATTTCTTCCTCTTTCCAGCTGCTAAACACTCCTTGTGTTTCGTTACGAGATTGACGAGATATTTGCTTGAAATTACAACCACTCGTTTTTACCATGTCCAACTTTCGCTAATTCTCAAAATATTTGTATGAGACTTTCGAAGGAGCCCTAACAACCAGTAGATAGGGCAAACTTTTTGCCAACTTACGCAATTTTTTTCTTTTTTTTTCTCAACTGCTTTTTAAGATTTTTGCTAAATAATTTTCTAGAAGTCTTGTGTTTTGGAAAAATCGCACAACCTGTCATTGCACCAAACATTGCAAAACCTACAGAAAACTGGGGTTTCAACACATGATTACTACTACCGCCACTATTACAAGGTAAATGAGCGATAGTTGCTTCACATTATGAAGGTTATGAAACATAAGTTACGTCAGTGCGCACTCCTAAAATTGAGAAATACTGCGATTTTTCCCACGAATTTTGCCTGTCTCGGCAAAAAAGACAAGTTTCAGAAGTAGGAGAAAAAGTTGCATTGACTGGTGACCGAAGTGTCTAACATCTTATATTCTACGAGGTTAACATGCGCTTAATGTAAAATTTGGATACTCTAAAAAATAAATCGTAGAAATGCTGAAAGACAGGCCTTAGAGCTACAAAAATTGCTTCTGTTGGCAAAAGGTTTGGATATCTGCTGGTTGTTAGGGCTCCTCGAAAGTCTCATACAAAAACTTTTAGAATTAGCGAAATTTAGACATGGTAAAAACGAGTGGTTGTAATTTTCAGCAAACATCTCGTCACTCTCGCAACGAAACACAGTGTGAGTTTAGCTGCTGGAAAGAGGAAGAAGTTCTGCATTGGGCACATTTTGAAGTGTTTGTTAATCTTCATTCTAGCGTGTTTGCCGATGAATTGAAAAAACCGAGAAAACTTTCGGACCGACCTAATATATAGTATTTCGCTTGTTACCATTTATAAATTGACTTACTATTATAAGCCAAGCTTAAAAATGAATTATGTGCATCGAAAACGATTTCAATTGAAGATTACGCTCTACAACTTCAAACGAGAGAAATCTCAACGATACTGCAAATGTGTTCATCAGAACTGGCCAGACTCGATCAAAACATGCAGCGGAGTCTTTGCCTCGGAGAGATTCTCGATAATTTGAGTATCTCCGAGTTGGAGAAAGCTCAAGAAGTTAGTGCATCATTTATGTGGAAGAAAGTTTTTCTGATCATGATTATGAGGTTCTGGGTTATTAAGTGATTTTTTAACTCTTGTCGATGTGCATCTCAAAACGACAAGGGAGCTTTTCTTACAATCTACAAATCTCTCTGACGGATACGCACTGTTGCTGAAATGATCTCTAGTCACATCCTATGACACTGACACATAACAGAAGTATTAGCAGTTTCAGAAGAAGTAATTCGTCATAATCAGCGAAGCGTATTGGTGTTTTCGAGTCCCTTTCAAAATTGTACTATTTCTGAGAAGAAGATGCTAACTAACAAATTTGAGGCGAAGCTAATTAACTGACTCGCTCATCAAAGGTTATTTTCTGTTCTAAACGGCATTTGTCTCTTCTCGGTAAAACCTCTCTCGGACCTATCATTTCAAAATTTCAAACAGGGGTGACGGCGGGCAGCCTGCAGAAAATTTTTTTTACAAATCCTCGTTTTTAAATGATTTTGATTATTTTATGTATATTTGAGTAAAAACGAGTCATGTACACCACCTCATGACTTAGGTGCATGCCTGGAAAATTTCTCGAGACTATTTATTTACTGTATTATTGTACTAGTGAAAGTTCTTGGGTTTAGGGTGAAATCCAATTTTGGGGAGATAGAAAATTTAATGGGAATATGTTCTCCACCGTCCGAAGATTTTGAAGCGATGTAAGTAACATATTAGTCCAAAAGTTTTGTCAGTTTTTTTAATCCATCGGCAAACACGCTAGAATGAAGATAAACAAAAGCTTCAAATTGCGCTTGATGCAGAATTTCTTCCTCTTTCCGGCTGCTAAACTCCCATTGTGTTTCTTGAGAGAGTGATGAGATATCTGCTGGAAATTACAACCACTCGTTTTTAGCATGTCCAACTTTCGCTAATTTTAAAATTTTTGTATAAAACTTTCGGAGGAGCTCTAATAACCAGCAGATAAAGCAAACCTTTTGCCAACTAATGCAACTTTTTGCTTTTTTTCAAATGCTTTTTCAAATTTTTCCCAAATAATCTTTCAAAAGTCTTATGTTTGAAAGATCGCGTAACCTATTGTTGCACCAAACACTGCAAAAAGTACAGAATAGTGAGGTTTCAACACTCGATCATTACTACAGCTACCATTACAAAACGAATGAGCGATTTTTGCCTCAAAACATGGAGATTTTGAAACATAGGTTACATCAGTGCGCACTCCTGAAATTGAGAAATACTGCGATTTTTTCCACAAATTTCGCCTGTCACGCCAAGAAAAGACAAGTGGTGGAAAAAGGAGAAAAAGTTGCATCGACTGGTGATCGAAGTGTTCAACACCTTATGTTCTACGAGGTTAACATGGGCTGAATGTAAAATTTGGATCTCTAAAAAATAAATCGTAGAAATGCTGAAAGACAGGCCTTAGAGCTACAAAAATTGCTTCTGTTGGCAAAAGGTTTGGATATCTGCTGGTTGTTAGGGCTCCTCGAAAGTCTCATACAAAAACTTTTAGAATTAGCGAAAGTTGGGCATGCTAAAAACGAGTGGTTGTAATTTCCAGCAAATATTTCATCACTCTCTCTCAGAGAAACACGATGGGAGTTCAGCAGCTGGAAAGAGGAAGAAATTTTGCATTGGACACATTTTGGAGCGTTTGTTTATCTTCATTCTAGCGTGTTTGCCGATGGATTGAATAAAACTGACAAAACTTTCGGACCAACCTGATATTATATATTTTTCATATTTTTCGCTTTTGATCGCTGTGCTTTCACCAAATATTACTTAGAGCTAAGAAGACGAATCAGGCTCAAAACAGTTCTATGGAATCTACAGGCTAAGGCTATCGATTCATATAAATACTGTCCGCTAAAATTTTTTTTTGATATAGTTAATGGGGTGCGGCACAATCCCTTAAAGGCAGTGTCCAGGCTAAACCTAACCCCCTCCGATTAGTGTAGGTCCTGAATGAAGGCCCCAGAAAAGGGGCATCTGCGTTGGTCCGGTCTTCTAACGTTGTCTCTGAATGGAGATAAGGGGCCTGAAAGTCCCTGGCTAGGCGGAGTCTGATATCAGACTCCGCCCATCAGGGACTGCTCACTACCTTGTCAATACGTGCCGACACGTATTGACAAGGTAGTGAGCAGAAGCTGCACACTGCACACTGCAATGCAACTGCACCCATGCAGTTGCAGCTCCTTCCCGCTGGCCTGCCGACGGCGACGAGCAATTCGAAACTCGTCCGCGCCCTCAAGACTGGGTCCCCAAGAATCGGGTTTTTTGTGAATTTTAGAGAGATTGAAGTCGGAACTGTAATCAGGGTCACGGAAAGGCCCCAGAATGACAAAAACATGGGAGGCCAATTTCTGGGTGGGCGCTGCCTTTAAAAGCAGCGGCCGTCGCAGCTTTTAAGGGGATGTGCCGCACCCCATAAACTATGTCAAAAAAGCGTTTTTAGCGGACATTATTATATGAATCGATAGCACAAATCCCATAGATTTCACATAAATGATTTGAGCCTGATTCCTCTTTTTAGCTTTGAGTAATATTTGGTGAAACACAGCGATCAAAAGCGAAAAATGGGAAAAACGAGAATTTGGTTGGCTTCTAATTCCATAGTTTGCAAGTGTTCTGAAGCGGGATTCCTGTAGTGGACAAAGAAGGAGTAGTGTTTTGTCTTGCGCGCAAAAACGGATTACCTTTGAAACAAAGTTATCCATGTTGGAATTTGACCATTTCACTTAGGTAGCCTAGTATCTTGAATCTTCAGAATTCGCTCACACTTTGTCTACAGGGGTTAATTGACATGCTAATTATGGATATGATACGAATATCATGATATCACTATTATCACAATACCCAACTACGACCCCCTCCCCTTTTCACTTCTCAATACAACCCCCCAGGTGTGGCGTGCCGCACCCCAAGCTTGACCCTGCTCATTGCGCATTTTCGCACAGTTGAGTTCAACCGCGAAATGTCGTTCTTTATTATCACAACAATCAACGATACCACCACGTTTCCGTATAATGTCGTTCTTTATTATCACAACAATCAACGATACCACCACGTTTCCGTATAACAATCCTCTTTATCCTACGACAACAGAAGTTTTTACCATAATTATGTAGAAAAATCGTTTTCCATCATTTTGGCACAGCACACGATGCAGGGAAACCATAAAAGTTTGAATCTAGCAAATGAGCCAGGAGTGAAAAAACCGCTATTCACAGAGAATTTTGCCGCAATTTGCACTGGGTGCTCTACCACTCGAATTTGCTGAAGCGCAGGGACCTTTAGAACCCAGCTGTGATTCTCTGGAAATTGTTTTAGATGGAATGAAGCACTGCAGCTTTCAAAAGCACATACCTCGTACCTGAGTAGTCGCGGTTCTTCAGCTTTTGGGTTAGAATTTCGTGAAAACTGCAGTAACGATAAAGGTCTTATTCCCCGCTTTTCTCCAAACGTTGTGACTACTGAGCTGTAAAATTTTTTTCAAACAGTTTTTTTGTGTTTGTTTATATAATAGAATGTTGAAGCTCTGTCAACATCTATCTCAAAAGCATTCGTCGAACCAGTGCTTGGGTGGAAGATTCTCATTCCTTATTTCTTATTTGAGTTTCGGTCAGAAATAAGGGTGTCGTTCTACATGTAGCAACATGACACCACCATAAATCGAAAAATGCTTGCTGTGATGTGTACTGTGATGATCACACACAAAACGAACAATTCCGGATTATTTTGCGGTTAGGCTTTTTGGAGGACTGAGATAAAAAGCGGTAAAATTGACAGATGCCTTCATGACCCATTATGCTTCAAATTTCTGCCACCCTGATTTTGTATAATTCTCTCGAAAGCTTTCATAAATCTTTTTACTTGTACGTAACTCAAGTACGTGTCTCATAAGAGTCACCGTTAAGGCAATCATTGCGGGTGTCAGGCAAGACATGCACGGACTTCTCGCACTCCGCTCTAGCGAAAATTCTAAACCGCCAACGAACATCTGCCCCATTTCTCAGCCGATCATTGTGAGTATCAAGAGATTTGCAGATAAGCGAATACCAGTAAAGCCCAATCGCTGATCTTTTGCGCTTGCTGGTATTCAGAGAAACGCAGGTCTGGTAGATGAACACTCAAAGTACAACTGCTGCCTTTGTAACAGTTTCCAACAGTCTAGCTATAGCGCAGCTGTCGCCTGCTTGCAGATTTGCAAAACGATTGTTTTTAAAAAAGGAAACTAAATTTTATTTTGAATCTGTTCTTCAATCACCCAATCACTGAAGACTCGGCGAAACATAACGCTGTTTATGAAGTTGACCTTTATTGATCAAATCAAGAGCGCTTATCGACAGTACTCACACTCTCACAAACATTTGGCAAGGTCTAAGAAATTCTATAGGGCTTATCAATTAAAGTGTTGGGGGCACCAGCATCTCCACTCTCGCGCTGTACTCTGCGTCTCTTCGGCAAACATGCTCTCTAATCACTTCCAATCGACTGAGGCGCCTTTCCCACGCTCGCCTTGGGAAAGTGTTCAAAAAGTATGTCCGCGGAAGACGCAAAGTTCAGCATGGGAATGGAAGTGCTGATGCACCCAGACTTCAACTGATAAGTCCTGTTTTCGCCTGTCTGCACAGCTTAGGATGCTCAAGGGCACCCTGAAGATTTCAACAAAATGTCCTAAAATCTCAAAAAAGCCCGTGTTCGCGATCGCCTATTCTGGTGAGTATGGGCTTGGATAAACGCCAAAGGTAGGTGGTTCGCGTTTTGAAAAACGAAAAACGCAAAGTTTGCTGGTTTCTTTGATTTCGCGGTCTACTTGCACGAATTTTGGGAAATGCTGGCCTCATTTTCGATAAACACGCAAGTGCTGCTACTCCAACGCCCCACATAGCACAGCTGCAGCGCACTTACCCTCCCAAATATGTCTGCCGAACGGTCTTCTGCAAACGCCGTGCGGTCTTTTGTCGAACCGCTCTGCCCTATCTTCCGTCTGGAAAACCTAAGGTGATTGGATCAGCAACGTCTTTCTTTGCCGTTCGGAGTACTAAATTTAGTCGCATACCGCGAGACTATTGGATTGGCCCAAAATTTCTTTCGCCGCACTCTCAAAAAATCGTGACTTCTTCGTATCGACTTGAAAAGCGGGTGAAGAGGGACGTATAGGAGCGTTCGAGAGAAGCTTAACTTGAATATGCAGTATTTTCAAAAAATCATGACTTCTTCGTATTTTGATGGATTTCTTTGAAAGTAGTTCTAAATGAAAGCACGATCAAGCTCTCTACAGCACTAAGCTTCCGGTGAGATATTAGGTCGTTCGAAATTGATGTCTTTTTTTTAAATAAATGCCAGTTGTGGAACAAAGACTTCCAAGTCTTGGCAGCATTACATGTAACATTTCATCCGCTTTATAACGATTATGAAATCGTTGCAGCACAGTCAATAAACTCTTGGAAAATTTCCAGGATCTGCGATCCATCACCCTCCGAAAGTCTAAGTAATGATCCAATTAAGCAAGCCTTAGAGGATGCAGTACATCTTTTTTTCTTTTTCATAGTTCGCCGTGATTTTTTGAAAATTTTTTTGATGCGCCATCGGATTTTGCAGACCTACGTCAGCCACGATGCATCAAACACCAACAATTCTTCGGAATTTGCAACTTCCGAGATGGTACCATGATTAAGCACTATTTGCAAAGCAAGTGAGAGTTTACGGATTTGAAATATCAACTTTCAAGTTTCGGGTGTACCCTGAGGCGCGTTCAAAAACATGAGTTATGATGGTTTTGTCCCCTAAGACTGCACGAATTGGAAACAAAAACATCCTTTGGAAAGAGGAGAAAAAACTGCATGGAAGAGCAACCGAGCTGCCCATTGATGTTCTATGAGGTTTGGTTGACCAAGTACGGAATTTGGAAGCACCACCTAGAATTCTATCAAAAAGTATGATAAGTTATATAATGAGAGAATTGTTTTGCATCCTTTAGGGCTTACTTTTTAAATAGTTATTTGGACTCCTTTGGAAGACGGAAGCTTGAAAAAAATGTGAAACTCGACCATCTCAGAAAGCATGGGTTGCAGATCTTGGTATTTTTTCAAGAGTCGCTGACTGTGACGCAAAGATTTTACACTTGTTGGAAAGATGACGCAATGTCGCATCGAGTGTTACCAAGATCTCTTCAGATATTTGTTCTACGAAATGTGGCGTTTATTTGAAAAAGGGGATATTATTTTCGGAAGGACCCTAATCGTATGAGAAAATTCGAGAGATAGAAGCAGTTGAACTAATTACTCAACATTTTCCAGCAGAGTCACAAGAACTTCGGCAAGTATTTTTGTTTGAAAGAGATAATTTTGCACATTACTGTTGTACTTTTGGTGTAGATCTATATCACGTATTGAGAGCTCTGAGAGAATTAGAATTAAGAAAGAGAAAATCTTCAGTTTTCAGTTTTGCAATTTTTGAGCATGCTCAAAAGACTTCAAACGTACAGCAGAGACTGAAACTGTCATGAACATGGATTTTAAGAGCTCTTCCTAGCTGAGCGAAAACTCGTGCCAATTGAGAGCGAATTTCATTTTAGTAAGATTTTCGGTTCGTTACTGCGTTTTTCTGAATCTTCGGTTTTCGTGTCTGCGTTTTCCTCGAAAACCAAAGTCGCCTTTAATTGGCACAAAGATCGTTCGTTCATCTAACAAACAGAGTTCATAAAACCCATGTTTGTAAAAGGTTCAGTCTCTGCTGTGACGTTTTAGGTTTTTGAGCATGCTCAAAAATTGCGAGATTGAAGTAATTCTCTTCATTTGCATAATTCGAACTATCACATACTGGTTCATGCAAAGGTCCCACTTATGTCCAAAATTTCCTTTTTTTAACGGAAAAACTTGCACAAATTACGTGACCCTGCTTGAAAAATGCCGACCTTGAGTAATTTAGTTCGCTGGTTCTATCTCTCAAATTCTCTCACACTAATCCAGCAGCTTACTGCTGTAAAAGCTTGATCGTGCTTTTGTATAAAGTTACTTTCAAAGAAATCCATCAAGATACGAAGAATTCATGATTTTTTAGAAATGCTGCATCTTTGAGGTAAGCTTCTCTTAAACGCTCATGTGCGTCCCTCTTCATTCGCTTTCCAAATCGTCACCACCTTCTATTTCTACTGCCAATCGCTACATGGAAACCTTTTTGCGGGAACTTGCGAAGCGCAGTTCAAGTACAGTTATAGAAGAGTAGCTATAAGGAAGAAATTCGGACTCGTAGAAGCCTAGGCGCGACTATTCGTAAAGTATAAAAAATTCGGCGTCTTAAATACCCTCTGCGGGCAAGCGCCGAATGCACTAATGCGTACTTCATAGTCGAAGGGCAATTGTATGCGTGTATGCCTTTACAATGACTTGCGGGGACCAACCGATAACCAGGTCAGTGCTTTGATCCTCCCAGAATTACTATGGTACCAATTCACCGTCTCCAGAGGGACGTATCGTATTTGGTGTGATATCCTTGTTGTGAAGTGTAAACGAGTCAATTGCGCGCTCGTGCATCTTGCCTCTTGAGCCTGCGCCTTTGAGGCAAATCGTGCAAAAGCAATCGTCAAGAGGCAGAATATGCGGGTTCCTCAGCGCATATAAAAGTATTGGGTTGTTTCAAAAGTTCTACCCGTTTTCGACTTTGATTCACCGTAACTCTTCTCAGAAATAATCCTCACAATTGGTATGAAACGTATTACAATCTGCAAATCTTTGGCTATTCTGCGCATTCTTTAAGATCATTGCAGTAACAGTGAAGAAGATTTTATAGGCGGAAATTGAGGAACATTTCTACGTGGAAACCTTCACTTTGCAAAAGCATAACTTGATTTGGAATATAACACGCACTACTCACAGTGTAGCCCATAATCGACTGAGCAGTGCCGCTAACTTTGGACTTCATCAAACTCTTCCATATTAATTTTGTGCTAAAAAATTCGAAAGGACCCAATTATTTTGCTCTTTCTAAGGCGGCAGAAAATGCAAATTTTTGACATTTTTGATTTTGTTCGCCGTTGACAAACCAGGAAATCTTTTCGTTGTTCTAGAAGCAGTTGTTCTAGATCTAATCTCACTATATAGAGTAAAAGTTCCGCAAGTGCAATATGTTTATGATTTTTATGCGGCTTGAAGGGACCGTAACAGATTATGTTTGAGCTAAAAATTTGTAGGTTCAAAATTTTTCTGAAATCATATCTCGATGAGCGTTTCGTAGCACAAGTTTCCAAAACATTATGTATGTTTTAAAAGAAATTCTTTTTTTGTCCGTAAAATTCAAAACGATAGAGCAAAGAAAAAAATTTTCACATTTGTTTCGCTGTCTTTTCAAAGTACGCAACCACACACGAACAAAGATCTATGAAAAGAAAATATACCCGAAAAACTAGAAGAAAAGAGCTTTTGAATGGTGTAAGCACTGTTTAGAAAAGTGGTTTCTTCCTCCAAAATCGGCAGTTCAAAAAAAGGTATCGAAAACGGAACTTTTGAAACAACCCAATATATTAGATTGTTCCGAAAGTTTTGTCGGTTTCTTTCATCGCTCACTAAAACCCACAGAACACCAATCCATGGATAATCTAGGTAAACTTAATTTAGATTTTAATCCTCTTTCTTACGACTATATTTGCTCTCTGATCTACCCTGTCTTTGCGATATTATCGCCATGGCTTTTTGAGCAGCTTTACAGTAACACCAAATCTTTCCTGAATTTAATTTTTTTCCTGCTGTTTTCAAAGAGCGCTAATAACTATTACGTAGAGCAAACCTTCGGCTACATTGTGCTTATTAGATTATATGGACCACGATTATCAAGTCCTTAATAATTATCAATCTAAGAAAAAGCGCTGCTTTTTGATTACGTCTACCACGTAAAATTACCAAAAATTCCAAAAAGCTGATTTTTCAGAGCGAATTAAAAGTGGTTATGTTGCATAAATAATGTTTATTAGCAATCGAGTTTCAATTCGCAGAACTTTCAACAAATTTCATGTTTTTGCTGTAGTTGCGTGTCTTGACGCTTTGCCAGAAACCGAGACTTCGAAGAAATAATATTTTAAAGCTAAAAACAGCAGGTTAGGAGAGACTAAAAACATAACCGTATAGTCCGAGAATTGTTCTATTTGCAACATACTTTACTCTTTCTAAAATGGAATGAAATATTTAAAAATTAGCCCAAGTTTGAGCAACTAAAAATGACGGGTGAAGAATAGTGGCATTTATCAAAAAAAAAACACAGGTTTGTGGCTTGAAAATGTAACATCGAGAAAGCGAAGGACAAGCTACATCGTATGCGCATTGAAGCTCGTTTAGGTCTTTATTGTGCGTGGTTTTGTAGCGGTTTGAAAAAACCGACAAAACTTTCGGGACAACCTAGTATTTGCAATTCGACCTTGCTTCATCAGGCGCTCCAGCATGAGATTTGCACTCGTACCGAGCCATGTATCAATGTATTACACGCGCTCACTTCTCATGTTATAAGGTGGCGAAATGGCATACCTGCTCTTAATAGAATTAATCTTATTGCGCAGATAACGTATCACAGGTGACCGAACATTTTCGTTGAGAATTACAAGCAGGATAAAGATGAAGACACCCTGTAAACATTTAAGTTATGCATGGGTACATAAAAAAGTTGTTCAAAGTCTAATCATATTTAGCACACTTCCAACTTTAAAATACAACTTGCGGAAAGGAATTTTTTTGCAAAGAAACCCTGGCTGTCAAACTAAGCCAGCCACCACGTTTACCAGTGTTATAACCCCAACCTCACATTTTTGTGACCGAGAAATTTTTGAAACTAGCCCATATGAGTTACAAATTCGCGCGACTAACTTGTTTTCACCTGTAAACGTTAGGTTGGCAATTGAGTTTTGCAACATATAATAGTACATTCCTATGACATTTTTCAGCACTTTTCCGTTATCCGGACTCATTTTTTGTAAAAGAAATATTGGTTCTACCTGCCAAATATTTAGTTCCATCTTCATCAAAAGAAATGTCAACTCCACGTCACGTGTCAAGAAAAATTGACGTGCCGTTTATATGTTCACAACTTCTAGCAGGAGTTTTGTGTCGCCTACATGAAAATGTAAATTTATCCTGTTTTCTCATCAAAATCCCCTAGTTCAATAATTCTGGAAATGTAAACTAAAAAGTAATGATCCTGCCCTAATAAAGGAAGGATACTGACATAAGTTGGCGACTGAAGACGAGATAGATTCCAAACGCTTTCCTTTTCTGCAAGGCAACTTTTCCGAGAAAGTTATGAGCATTTGAATGTCCGAATTTGTCAAACTGTAAGTGGCCAAATGAGCGAAAAGCTGTATAAGAACTACTAAAAGTGAGTAAACAATTTTATATTGATTATATAGATTACCAGGAAGGAATATAGCCTGTGAAATTCCGCGCATTTGTTTTTAGAGCTTTTTCCTAATTATAAGCCTCTTAATGTTCGATAGGGAAACATGTGGTTTAGTGGTACCGGGCGTCGCTATGACGAAATCGGATGCAGCTTCGATCTCCGCCTCTGGGCCAACCAAGATCTCCACACTCCGAGGCCGGGAAATGGTACCAGAGAAACCTGGGAGGTGTTAATAAAGCTCAATATTCAATACCACTCCCCTTAACTTTTCAGAAGCAAAATTGTCTGCTATTATATAATCTATATAAGATCCCCTTGTTTTTCCAAGCATTACATCGTAGCTTTACTCTCTATTGCTCTACACCCATTTATGTCAGCGAATGTCCGCTCAAACAAATGCCCTATTTTTTTAAATCAGCATCACCATTTCCCTCTCTATGGAGAAAACATCCGTAGCTCAACATCTGTTAAGAAACCTACATATCAAACTAACTTGGCAAGTGAAAATCGCCCCTGCTTGTCAGTGAAGGCTGCAAAAGCAGGAAATTGACAATGATAAGCATGAAGACGATTTTTGACGATTTTTTATGCGTTAGCACCCGTTCACCTGCCATAGGAGAAATGAATTCGTCTAGAATCTCCAGGATTTTGGCGTAAAATTGCAAAAAATAAAATAACATTGTGAAGATGGTCACATAGTCAGTTGCATATAAACGGGTACTGAGTGGTGGAAGTATCATTAATTTCATGGTCTTAGTGAATGACTGGTCTTGAAATTCTCGCATTGATCCAACGCCTCAGTTTCCAAGAAAAAGACGGCTGTGTGCTCGGTCATCAGATCAAAAGTGGTGGTCCTCACCATTTACGAAAACAGCACGACCGAGCTCGTTGATTGCCAGTAGATGATGACGTCACCACTGGCGGCGGCTGGGGTGGAGGGGAGGGGGGGGGGGAGTAAGGTGATGAGTCATCAGTTTACGACTTCTTGGCTTCAGACATACGCGGCGAGGTTAGGGGGGGGGGGGGAGAGGGGAACACACTCGTGCGCTTTATTATATCTTTAAATGCTTGACAATTTTGGACATTCAAGCGTTCATAACTTCTTTCGAGAGTTGTTCTGTGCAAAAGAAAAGCAGATTTGAAAACAAGGTTTAGAGACGCGTCTAGTGATATACATAACTCCCTCAATCGCCAATCTATGTTTGTACTATCTCCTTTGTAAGGTAAACGTATAGTTGCAGAGAGGGACGAGTATCAGGGTTCCAGCATTATTCTAAAAATGTCGGCAGCGGGATACTTCTCGCCATCACTTCAACTCTTTCCTGGCAAAAATCGCGCTCCGGGAGCAGTTTGAGAAGCAGTTTTGAAATGCTGAATTGCGATGTTCTAAGAAAGATTTTACTCTGCTTTGCTTTAAAAAAATAGCAGAACAGCTTTTGAGTCATCCAAAATGCTTTTCATCTCACCGGAAATGATTCAGAAAATGTGAGACATCATGGGTGTTGATTTTCTTGCTGGCACGCGGCATTTAGAAGTTCTCGAAAAAATATGAAGATTTTCTTCCAAACTAAAGTTCCATGGAGACTTTTCGAGTAAATGGGTTCGGAACAAATGTGTACGCATTACTCTTCTGCTTAAACTTTAATTCAGCATAAACAGTGATATGGGTTACAATTATGCACAAATTGTTTGTATTTGAATAACGATATAGGAGTTTACGTATTTTCCAAACTGGTAAAAACAAGGTTTTACGGTTTAAAAAAAAATGAAGATCGCACAACTCAAATCAAATAGAGTCGAACTATCGATAACATGCTGGCAAACGCTGAATGTTAAGCTCGAGGAAAAGAAAAATTTGCTGGATAAAAACAAATCAAACCCTGGCGCCATCGAAAATTAGAGTCGAATGCGTTTACGATCCTCAAAAATCCGTCATTGGGGTCAAACCGTTCTTTACTTGTAAATGTAAATGTGTAGATAGCATTGACACTGATGCCTGTTCTTGCTTTGTACTTGTTACATTCTCTCACAATTTTTTTTTGATTTTGCCAAACTATCGCCTTCCTAACTCTGTCCTTTGATTAATGCAAACTTGGGTTATCACTAACATTATCATCATGTACGCATATATAAAAGTCAAAGTGTATAAGTCTGTGTGAATTATTGTTCGAATATTTTTTAAATGGACCTATGAGGCTGAAATTCTTTTCCCTATAAACAAGCCATGGCGCAGGTCATAGACTAATTTCGTGGCGAATCACTGAGTCCATCTATCGAAAATTGATTTGGCTACAATCATCTAAGCAGAATGAAGCTTATCGGTTGAATCATTTCCCCAAGTCAAGAGGAAGGGGCGGTAACGGTCATTTACATTCTGCGGTGAGGAGGACGCGGTGTCACGAAGCAAGATGGCCAAAAAGGAGGACAATTACAACGATGAGGAACACAGTGACTCCACAGGAGCGCTGCTCAGTTCGGAACACAAGCAAGAAGAAAGAAGAGAGATTGCTGTGAGGGAATCAACAGAGCAAAATGAAGAAAGGAGAGGAACGGTAAGCCATAAGGTGCTTTGGATCACACATCATACTAAGCCAATTTGGACTCCGATCCTGGCGGGATCGGGGAAGCAAGCTAGTTTCATCATATTCTGCAGTACAAAGCAAGTTTTACGATATGTACCAGTTAATTGCGAGTTTCGCTTCTCAAACTCGGATTCTCTTTCTGCTACTTGAGGAGGCACTATAGATGATGAGGAGCCGCCATACGCATCATCGCAAAACACGACAGAGCTGCGACTTGAACTTCAGTTGCAAGGCGCACGCAACCGACTACTAAACCACTTGTCCAAGGATCCACTTTTTATGGATTTGCCGCTATGAACTAATGAAAAAAAATCAAGATCTAACTCATACGTCAAGACACGTTGAGAGGCGTTAGGTGGCTGGCATAAAGTTTCCTACATTCTTGAGGTAGTAGTAAGATGAAACATGGACATAAACAGGGTCGAGCAAGAGGTTTTCGTCTGGCAACCGCCGAATACGACCCGCTCCCCCCATCTCGATACCCTGTCCTCCTCCTCCCCCAACATTTTCGTTTCCTACAGTAGGCATAACATAAAGGCTCTGACAAGCATGATCAGTAATATATTCGTAATTATCATCTATGACCTATGACTTAATAACGGGCTAAGGGTTGTTTACGAATTCATAGAGCGAGTTCCAGCAAATGTTTTGAGCTGAAATTTTGGCCATAGCACCTCGCCAGCATCTCGGCCCATCGTGCAAATCGTACGGATTCGTTGCGATGATGCGACAGAAATTGTGCGTGAAATGGATCCACATGGCTCTAAGCCAAAAAACCAAGTCCAGATTTGGATTTTTGCAAGGCCATTGTTGCCTGACAAGTAAATCTGCACCTCATGAATTCTAGCCCAAAAAGTGCTCAAAAAGTTTGCTTCTGCGAAAACAGCGCCAAAAAGTGGTGATCGCGTAAATGGTAGATTTGGCAAGGTTGTAATGTGAAATTTGAAAAGATTTTTGCCCGGAAGTGTAGCCCAGAGTGATTATTACCCCTATGACGAGTACCAAGCCAAAACAAATTCGGTAATCCAGTCAAATTCGCAAGTGTTCCTTCGCGAAAAAGATTTCTTTCTTAAAATTACTGTTTTTAAGTGGAGATGCTCTACGATTAGCAGTTGTTTACTATTCATTTGTGATGTTCAGCATTGCGTGATAAGTTTCAAAATCATCATTATGCGAACATGAGAAGAAATACGGATAGGAATGCCAGTGCGAACCTCGCGAAGCGGAGGTGCACTAGTTTTGCATCAAGTTTTAGCAAACTCGGACGGTTCCCAAATTGAGCCACCTAAGTGGAATCGCTATTATCATACATGGTCAATTATATTTTAATAGTGAATTAGCTCCCTCTTTCTATACTCAACGCAAAGCGCTACTCTATGTTCGCCTACACAACGGATTCTGTTTCAAATAACCATTAAACTATGAATTAGGAGCTAGCCAAAATTTTGTTTGTCGATTTTCCGTTAACAGTGATTGTGCTTCCAACGACTACTTCTCAAACGAAAGAAGATAGACTGAGCATTAATCACTTCCACAAAAACTGCGAGATTTTGACTATCGAACTCTATATATAAGTTCCCTAATATTCGTTTTGAAGGTAAGTTAATAGGATTGTCAACCGAGAAAGGCTGTGGCTGCCACACCTTTTCAGGGAGTTAGGACCCCATTAACTTACCTTAAAAACATTCAAATACATGCGCTTTTACATCGCTGCTACTGCTCTTAACCTTCTTCTTCATACAATAAGAATTTTATTTGAAATCGTTTCTTCTAGGAAAAGATAAATCGTTTTCCTTACCTATGCACATGGAAAATACTGTGAAAATATCAGGTTACGGTAGCATGCTAAGTTTACACTACTACTTGAATTGCGAGGGAAGACGACAAAAACGTATATATTCGACAGCCTAAGCATTATACTTTACACTAAAGTGAATTGAGCCTGATTATTCTTTTCTATTCTGAGAAATTGAGAATCAAAAATGGAACAAACGAAATTTTAAAGGTTATTTGAAGTAGAATTCCTAAAGTAGCAAAGGAGTGATAGTTCTCTGTATTGAATGCAAAAAAAAGTAGCTAAATTATTTCTGAAACAAACTTAACATGATCGAGAATGGTCATTTCACTTGCTCAATCGCCGGTGGTAAGTGGCCATGCAATTGTAGTAAAGCGGGCACCGGAAAAATAGTTCGGATTTTTTGCGGTCGCTTGTAGATATTTGGGAAAGTATTAGACATTTTCTGAGCCAACTGTAAGGATTAATCACAAATTAGTTGCGGCGCAGTGGCCGCATTCTCGTGGACTTTCCGCGAGAAAATGCAAACATGTTGAGGGCAGCACGGTCCTTTGTGAAGGACCGCACAGCCCATAGGTACCTTCCGCTGAGAGACAGTACCCAAACTTAGCTATTTAAATTTTCGATGACACTTTCACCATATAGAGTCTTACTTTTGCTAAGCGTACGCCCAAAACTGAGTAAAAAGATTCCGAGCGCTTGCTAAAAGCTTGCTCAGAGTTCGCTGAAAGAAGTTATTTGACCACCGCTAGCAGAAAATTCTCTATTGCTATCCGCTGGAAGAACATGCGACAGTAAAGAAAGTAACGCTCGCTGAAGATATGTCCACATCCCAATATTCTGCTGACCGCCTGCAAGATAGCGCGAGTATGCAGGTCCGCCTGCCCCCGACGATTATCTGAAAATGTGCTAGTATTCTGCTTGGGCCTATCTGACATTATTAGCAAGTATCATGTTATCGCTAACATCAGAATCATTTTGATAGCAACCACCCTCTTTCTCTGACCCTTCAATACGACCCCTAGTGTAGATTGCCACTCTTCACGCTTGACCCTGGACATTAACCGTAATCCTATAACCCGCCCTCTTCCCTTCTCGTACTTGAAATGTCATTATACTTGATAGAATTTAAAAGTCTTTACTACCGTTATCATTGCTTCTTGGCTAAGAAAGAACTCACTCTAAGATTTTCGCCCTTCTACCGTACATGCCCACCGTAACTTATATAACCTTCATTGAAAACTGACAGCATATCCATGATTGCACTGCCGGAACTCAGACTAAATTATAGATTTCACGGAACACTGGCCAAATTCTGTAATTCTGGATAGTCTTCGGAATCTTTACAGTAATTCCGCTATACAACGCTGCAGTGAAAAATGGGCAATATGATCGTGATCAGCCACCGCATATCTCCACTGAGTCGATTTTGAATCTAACATGTGACTTTGTCTTGACTACTTTATTCTATCCTAACCCTGCTCTGTCTCCCCGTGGTGAAGAATATCATAATCGCAATTAGCGCATCGCATTACCACGCCAGACCATGTTCAATATTTGCATGATATTCTGTCTACAGTAAGTCTACCGTAAATCGCACTGTAGCCCTTCAACGAAAATTGATATCATACTTCGAAATAGCATGCGAAAAACCCCACCGCATAATGTTTTTCATCTGCGTAAATTTTGTCCAACTACTATATAGCTACCGTAACCTCCCTATATGACGCAGCAGTGGCAAAAGTAGTATATTCGTAATCAGCACTCGAATTTCCACACCGCACCAAGTTTTAGTCAAGTTTGTGTTTTCTCCCAACTACTGCATAGATACCGTAACCTCTCTAATAGACCTGCTCCCACAAATGAATGTCATATTCGTGATCAGCGTGCCCAATAATCCATGCTGTTCAGAGTTTCGACAAAATTCGTGATTTTTGCACAACTACTGTGCCACTACCGTAATTTTGTCATGTGGACAAATGACCGTGATCAGCACGCTGAATAACCCTCCGGGACCAAAATTCCACAGAAATTCGCGCGTTTCGCCTAGTAGCTTCTTGCATGGAACGTGTCACGTTATGTACTCTGAGTTTGAGCTGTGCGTTTCGACAGGTTTACTACCGAAATTGCTAGTTTTGAAAAAGAGATTAAGTACCAATGATCGTGCCCCAGTCCTAAATCATAGTCCACTTACCTCATTCATATTGACACATTAGATATTCGTAGGCAGTGTCCCGGCAGAAAGTCAATTTGAGATTTTGTGCTTACCTGAGCCTATTCGCTATGCTGAATCTGAAAATCCACTAAAGAGCGCGAAAATGACGAATAAAGATTCTAGCGCAGGAGGAAAATTAGCAGTCAGCAGGGGGAGGGGGGTCTTCCCCAGTGCGAACCCACGCTCCCAACTTCCAGAGCTATCTTCTCAATTCCGAATTCACACCGCCATTGGCACTTGACCGGTGGCGATGTTAAGAGGGCTACGGATTGAGAAGATCGCTAGTTGGGAGCGTGAATTCACAGTGGGGAAGACCCCGCCTACCTGTTGACTTCCCTCCTGCGTTAGGGCCCTTTTTCGCCGTTTTGCGCTCTTCAATGTGGTTTTTCGGATTCTGCACAGCGAATAGGCGAACAGGTAAGCACAAAATTCAAGATCGACTCTTTACCCACTGCCTTAAATTATACACCCAACGTATTTTCTCATGAATGATGAAAAAAATTAGAAAGCCGTTCCAAAAGTACTTTACGTTTTTTGCGACCTGTCATGATAACATACAGAATAAAAGCAAGCAAAGATTTTTGATCTTGATTCTGGAAGAGTTGTGATAACAGGTAGACAGAGTGACCAAAGTGTAAAAAAGGAAACTTTCTAGGCATCTCTAGCTTCTAAGTACTTTTCCACATGATTTTAACTTCGATTTTGCGTAGTCGTGTGGCACACGAGCGCATAAAATACTGAGAAATCCTCGGAGTTTCAAAACTCGATTATTATAACACATTTTACAAAGCAGATGAGCGTTCACAGCGCGTCAAATCAATTTTGAAACTTAGGTCACAACCAAAGGTGCGTCTAAAAAATCACAATTAGAGTGGTCTAATTAACATACTTTCACAAATCGGGAAGAAAAAACGCTTACCAAAAAGAAGAAGAAAACCTGCGTTGAACTATGTCCGAGTTGCTTGTCGGTCGGTTTTTTGTGAGTTTCGTTTGATCAATAGAATTTGTTAACATCAGAAACATAACTGAGTTAGCTGGAGATGCCAAGAAACTTATATTGTTGTCCAGAATATCTAGATAAAAAGTTTGAAAATTTCAAAGTTGGTAATCAAAAGCAAGTATTCCCAAAACATTACTGCTGGAAAGAGGAAGAGAAACTTTGTCGAACGGTTTTTAAAATTGTTTGTGTTTTTTTATTCGAAGAAACAGAAAAAACCTGATAGAGTGGTTTTCGAAATTTTTTGGAAATTCTTCTATTCTACCTGTAAAACAGAAAAAAGTTTCGGAATAACCTGATAGAGTGGTTTTCGAAATTTTTTGGAAATTCTTCTATTCTACCTGTAAAATTGATGATATCTTCTTTCTTTTTCTTGGAGCAGCTTGCAAGTCTCTCAGAGTGAAAACAAACAAATGTGTAAACTTAAATTGGATATGCAGAATTTCTTCCTCTTTCTAGCAGCTTATTTACGACGCGATTTTTTCGAGGAGGGCTGAGGTAATCGCCAAATCTTGCGACCCTTAAAGGCAGCGGATCGGCCGAATGACTACTTTGGGTTATTCATAGTTCTCGATTTTCCTGGATGAGCTAATAACAAGTCCAAGATTGTGGTTTGCAGCTTCAAAAATATCAAAAAGCCACTTTTTTAGACGTGAAAAAGGTATTTGGGCGGGTCGCGAAAGTGGCTGTGGAGCCAATAATCCATTTGCTGCTGATATGGGCACGATGTCTCCATTTACGAGCCAATCGCGCTCTAGGGGACAGGCACAAACTGTCCGTTCAAATAACATTTTTTACGTCTGGAAAAGCGGGCTATTGATATCGTTTGAAGCTGTAAAGCACAGTTTTGGACTAGGTTCATCTGGGAGAACCGAGAACGATGAATATCCTAAAGTCACATTCTGTCGAGCCGCTGCCTTTAATTTTTAGCAAGCCCAAGTACCGCTAATCTCCAGAATTTTCACTCAGGGTGCCTCGATAACCAGCAGACAGAGCACACCTTTGCTCCACACTTTTCCTGTACATTTCCGGCACTTTTATGTAGAATTACTAAAATAAATTTTTTCAAGTGGTCAACTTTGATTTCGGCTTATTTTAACCTTGTAATACATTGAATGTTAAACATTCAGGAGGTGGAAGATATTAGGTCGCCGATAGGCTCCACCCACGCGGGCACATGAGGGAATGATAATGAACGTGGTTTGTTGCAAATGTCTGCACTCCCCTCCTCCCCCCGCCCCCTTTTTTCTGCCTAATGTCCTCTACCCGCACCCAGGTACCAATCGAAGGGGCTTTTTCTCCTCTTTTTGAAACCTCTCTCTTCTTTGCGATTGTATGCGCTTTTACAAATCACCTTATAACTCAATTTCACGGGTGCTTACTGTTACATCGCAAATTTTAAAATATACATTGAAGCAATACGTGCTTACCTCGTAAAGTTAGTAATAATAACAGTTTTGTATTTTCAATATTCTAAAGATTTTGCAGGGTATGGTGCGATTTTTAAAGACTCATGAGCCCATAGTATCCTCCCCCCTTTCCACCTGTTGGTAGTCGTGATGTTCAAAACACAGCACGTACCCAGTATGTGTCGTTCTGGGCGCGACTCATTCGGCGGCTTTCTTATCACGGCCGCCGGATAAAATCGACGGACGTCGTGAGTGTAAGACGTGCTCGTTCTAGTGCGCATAGGACGAGCACGTCATAACTTCGTCACTTGCGGGACAGATTAAAAAGAGTAGTGCGCCCAGCTTGGAGGCGTAGGAAAGCGCAACCAACTATGAGTCGAGTACGCCGAGTTTGTCCTATGTGCGCCTGAGGTCTAAGGCCTTAGGCGCACACTAGGTTTAACGCATGCCAAGTGTCATGATATCAATAGCTAAGCGCTTACATGTCAAGGCGCATGTCAAGGCGATTAAATCTGTTCCCTAAGCATTTCTGCTGCTGTTCTTTGTAAATGGAAAAATGTGAGTTTAATTTGATTACAAACTGCTTCAGAATTTAACTTATTCGTATCTTATAGTATTTGAACATTTCTTCTATATTCTTCCATCGCAACTCTTTGCGCACCAAATGTTTTTTTCGTGTTTTTGTTCTTCTTATTTCTTCCATCTTACAAGGGAAGGACCCGGAGTCGAAAACGGCTTTGAAATGAAGTATATACCACTTTGAAGAGCATCAAACGGTGATTCCAAAACTATCTTTGTTATCTGCCAAGCGCCTCTGGATGCTGAGTTATGAACATTTCTCAGCTTAAGAAATTGAATGCGCAATTTGATAAAATTGGTCCAAGATTGCTCAAATGGCCCAGCATTGGATATCACAACACTTAATGCATACAAAACCTTTTGTCTAATATACTTGTACTCAATCATTCTTTATTTAAGCGCTGGAAAAACCGTGACCATTGTTTTTACCCATATTTTTGCTACCATTTTCAGCTTTAAGAAACACTCTAACTTAGCGTCCAAGAGCGCTTGGCAAAAAACAAAGGCATTTTCGGAATCAGCGCTTGAAGCTTCAGACATGTATACATTTCATTTGGAAACACGATTTCGACTTTGGGTCCTCCCCTGGTTAGCACCTTTTGAACGTATATGTTTTGAATGGTTGTTCATTAGCTGTGCGCTCAGCGTTCCTCTTTGAATTGAGGAAGAGAACCATCTGGCGTTACGGCTAATGAAATAGTCATGTTTGCACCACCCAAAGTAGAGTTTTTACAATACTCCGATGGTCCTGTGTATTGTCAATATTTCATGCTATGCCTTGCAAATTTTCCTGCAAAACTCGAAAATTTGGCGATTCTTGTTCATTTACATTGAATCTACCTTGCCAGCAACTTGCAAAAAAGCGCCCCAAGGTACTCGGCCACCACTAGCGCGGCGGCGTGCAACGCTGGCACTGCGCTATTGGAAACTCTTGTAGGAGTTCCGCCAGCTTATCAGCAGACGCGTTACCTTTGAAAATCCATAAAGGCTACACAGGCCAACATCGAAGTTTGCCGACATGCTATCAAGCAGTTGTAAGCGACTCTATCTGTTGCATCTTTGCATCGCTAGCTTCAACTTTGATTTTTCGACTTTGAAGATATATGGATAGCGCATGTCAGTGAGCCGTAAACGGTAATATAAGGGTTTGATCGCGCGTGAGCGCGGAAGCTTGCAGCGGTGGCATGGTCGTAAGCAGCAGGTACTTCAATCGGAAACGTCCTAATTTTGCTCTTTATATCAAGACATACTTGGGTTTACTGCAGGCCATGACTATTAATCCAAACAGTAATTCAATTCAAGAATAGTTTGCACAATTCAGTAAAACTCCTCGAAAAATGGTTATAAAATAAAACTCGAAAAAGTTACGGAGGGTTTTCTTTACCAGTCGGCGATCAGAGCACCTTCAAAAGTCTCAGATAAAAATCCTAAGATTTAGACAAATTGAGACGTAGTAAAAATGAAGCATTTTTGGTCTCGGAACTCGGAAAAATCGCACTGGAACGCAGCAAATGGAAAGAGATAGACTGCGTATACTGTTTGAGTATCGTTTGTCTATACTATACGGGATTTGAGAGTAAGTGGAAATATCGGAAATATGGTCTGCACACCTTATGCAAACCATCAAAATTATTTTTATAATTTTGTTTTTTAATTATAATTTTCTTTCAAAAATTGACTAATCAGGTTTTTTGGATAAAAATGATTTGTTATTAATTGATAATCAGAATGATTCCTAACATCCTCAGCGATTAACCTGTTTTTATTAGTAAACTAGCTGGCTTACCCGGCTTCGCCCGGCCCTGTCAAAACATTATGATAAAGCTCTCATCCCTATCCCAGTACAACCCCCACGTTTATATGTCAATTCACTTCTCCCGCTGTTTAAGTAATCAGCATGCTCGATTACCCCCCCCCCCTTCCCCATCCTGTGCCTACTCCCAGCCCTGCAGCTCAAAGTCTGCAAGAAAATCGATTAAAGTAATGGATAACTTCGAAAACTAATACTGTGATCGTAATCAGCATGCTCGATACCCCCCCCCCCCCTCTTGCGTCGACTCCCAACCCCGTAGCTCAAACTTTGCAGAAAATGGATAAAAACGATAGAAGTAATGGATGATTTTGAAAACTGATATTATAATCATAATCAACATGCTCGATTACCCCCCCCCCCCTGTGCCAACACCCAGCCGCGCAGGTCAAACTTTATTGAAAAATCGATAAAATCGATATCGGTCGATGACGAAAAGTAGTCTATGACACCCGCCCGGCCCCAAAGTGTGTGTGTGTAATTAAAAAAGCCGCGAATTCATCGCCCGACATAACTCGACTCAAGATCGTGTCCGCGCCTGCCCCGTGCTATATCTTATATATAAAGCTGAATGTCTGTTTGTCTGTATGTCTGTCTGTCTGTCTGTATGTATGTGTGTACGTATGTTCCGAATAGAAAATTCCATTTCTGAACCGATCGGGACCAAACTTGGCACACATACACTTTGGGCCCCGGCGGGTGTCATAGGCTACTTTTCGTCATCGATCGATATCGATTTTATCGATTTTTATCGATTTTTTTGCTGAGTTCACCTACGGGGCTGGGAGTTGGCACAGGGGGGTAATCGAGCATGGGGATTCCGAATACAATATTGGTTTTCAGGATTATCGATTACTTTTATCGATTTTATCGATTTTTTTGCAAAGTTTGAGCTACGGGGCTGGGAGTTGGCACAGGGGGGTAATCGAGCATGGGGATTCCGAATACAATATTGGTTTTCAGGATTATCGATTACTTTTATCGATTTTATCGATTTTTTTGCAAAGTTTGAGCTACGGGGCTAGGAGTTCGCACAGGGGGGTAATCGAGCATGGGGATTCCGAATACAATATTGGTTTTCGGGATTATCGATTACTTTTATCGATTTTATCGATTTTTTGCAAAGTTTGAGCTAGGGGGCTGGGAGTTGGCACAGGGGGGTAATCGAGCATGCTGATCATCCCCAAGGGGGGTGATCAGCATGCTCGATTACACCCCTGTGCCAAATTTCAGCCCCCTAGCGCAAATTTTCAAAAAATCGATAATAGCGATAAAAGTAATGGACGATCTTGAAAACTAATATTGTATTCGTAATCTGCATGCTCGATTACTCCCCTGTGCAAACTCCCAGCCCCGCAGGTCAAACTTTACAAAAAAATCGATAAAATCGATAAAAGTAATGGACGATCCTGAAAACTAATATTGTGTTCGTAATCGGCATGCTCGATTACACCCCTGTGCAAAATCCCAGCCTCGCAGATCAAACTTTACAAAAAAAATCGATAAAATCGATAAAAGTAATGGACGATCCTGAAAACTAATATTGTGTTCGTAATCGGCATGCTCGATTACCCCCCTGTGCCAACTCCTAGCCCTGTAGGTGAACTCTGCAAAAAAATTGATAAAAATCGGTAAAATCGACATCGATCGATAACGAAAAGTGGACTGTGACACCCGCCGGGGCCCGAAGTGTATGTGTGCCAAGTTTGGTCCAGATACGGCGGAGCCGGGTAAGCCAGCTAGTCTTATATATATAAAGCTGAATGTCTGTTTGTCTGTATGTCTGTCTGTCTGTCTGTCTGTGTGTACGTATGTTCCGAATAGAAAATTCCATTTCTGAACCGATCCGGACCAAACTTGGCACACATACACTTCGGGCCCCGGCGGGTGTCATAGGCTACTTTTCGTCATCGATCGATATCGATTTTATCGATTTTTATCGATTTTTTTGCTGAGTTCACCTACGGGGCTGGGAGTTGGCACAGGGGGGTAATCGAGCATGGGGATTCCGAATACAATATTGGTTTTCAGGATTATCAATTACTTTTATCGATTTTATCGATTTTTTGCAAAGTTTGAGCTACGGAGCTGGGAGTTGGCACAGGGGGGTAATCGAGCATGGGGATTCCGAATACAATATTGGTTTTCAGGATTATCGATTACTTTTATCGATTTTATCGATTTTTTTTGCAAAGTTTGAGCTACGGGGCTGGGAGTTGGCACAGGGGGGTAATCGAGCATGGGGATTCCGAATACAATATTGGTTTTCAGGATTATCGATTACTTTTATCGATTTTATCGATTTTTTTGCAAAGTTTGAGCTACGGGGCTGGGAGTTCGCACAGGGGGGTAATCGAGCATGGGGATTCCGAATACAATATTGGTTTTCAGGATTATCGATTACTTTTATCGATTTTATCGATTTTTTTGCAAAGTTTGAGCTAGGGGCTGGGAGTTGGCACAGGGGGGTAATCGAGCATGCTGATCATCCCCAAGGGGGTGATCAGCATGCTCGATTACCCCCCTGTGCCAAGTCCCAGCCCCCTAGCTCAAATTTTCAAAAAATCGATAAAATCGATAAAAGTAATGGACGATCTTGAAAACTAATATTGTATTCGTAATCTGCATGCTCGATTACCCTCTGTGCAAACTCCCAGCCCCGCAGGTCAAACTTTGCAAAAAAATCGATAAAATCGATAAAAGTAATGGACGATCCTGAAAACTAATATTGTATTCGGAATCCCCATGCTCACTTCCCCCCTGTGCCAACTCCTAGCCCTGTAGGTGAACTCTGCCAAAAAATCGATAAAATCAATAAAAGCAATCGATAATTCTGAAAACTAATATTGTATTCGGAATCCCCATGCTCACTTCCCCCCTGTGCCAACTCCTAGCCCTGTAGGTGAACTCTGCCGAAGAATCGATAAAAATCGGTAAAATCGACATCGGTCGATAACGAAAAGTGGACTGTGACACCCGCCGGGGCCCGAAGTGTATGTGTGCCAAGTTTGGTCCGGATACGGCGGAGCCGGGTAAGCCAGCTAGTTCCTCATAAAAACACATAAGCTTCGATCCGACGCTGACCTGGCTTCCACAGAAACCTCCACATTTAAGGTACAACCCATAATAAGTTGTATGGGAGGGCCAACGGATAGAATAAGTTGCTTTGTCAACTGTGTTCTGATACAACTGCTCAGATTTATCCCATCTCACTTGGCCAACACAAATATGTTTTTGGAGCTCCTGCGCGAAACACACATTGTTCGCAGCTGGTCATGGAATCAATTAATACCAATGTCAGTAACGAGGGCGCGTTGCAAGCTGTGTCTGAGTTTTTCACGGGTAACGAAACCAACATCAACCTTTACGGGCTTTCAGTCTCACAGCTCATGACATTTCTTAAAACGTGTTTGAAGTGGAATATTATCAGATGGCACGGGAGCTATTACGCGCAAGTAAGAGGGTTGGCGATGGGACAAAGCTTAGCACCCACACTTGTAGTGCGTTTATGGCCAAAATCGAAGCGCCAATTCTAGGATGCCGTCCATTACTGTATTGCAAACATCGACGATTGTATTATAATCTGCGCAACTCAAACTAAAGTTGACAATTGCTTTAGAATACTTAACGAACAATCTGCATACATCAAGCTTACTAGGGGAAAGCCCAGCGATGAATGGTTGCCATTTTTGAATGTGCAGATCAATATATCCTCAGGCGCGCACGTCACAAAATGTTATCGCAAAACAAGTAACAAAAATATTCTTGTTCACTTTAGGTCAGCTCATCCGCGTCAAACAAAGAACGTGATCATTTAAAGTATGTTTCGTACAGCCCTTCGAGTTTGTAGTGGACAACAAGAAAGGACAAAATCACCTGCGTTTGCGTGGAAAATCGCTGCCTCTAATGGTTATGAAGATCGCAGAACAGCGAGGAGTGGAAATCGCCGTACTTAGGTGGACAGAACGTGCGCAGCTGAAAAGATCCCCTTTTGCATCCCCTATGTTTCCGCAAGTAAGCACTGCATTTCGACAGTGTCTGAGGAAGGCTGTCTGCGGGCTTGAAAATACAGTTACGATTGTGGAAATACCCCCCCCCCCTCCAAATAATCTAAAAGCATTGTGGTGCGCAGTCGTACCTATGATCGCGGCTGCACTACGCCCAATTGTATCATCTGCTTTGGGGGCAGGGGGCGGGATTTGCATGGCGACGGGAGTCGTCTATCTTATCATCTGCGCGAGCAGAGGCGACGAGTGCATAGGCGAGACCAGGGCTCGGCAGAGCTGGCACCGGCTCAAGCTGGATATCGTTTTTGAGACGGAAAGCAAAGGGTAAATCGTTTTTTTGGGGCCCGGGCGGAGCCCGGAAAACAATTGCAGAGAAATATGTCGACATTTCAATTTATAAAAAGAAACTAATCATGGTATCTCGGTTTTTTTTTCAAGTGAAATGCATTCATTGAGTGCCATCGCAAACATCATGCTCCATAAATCAAAGTAAAATATAGTAATATTGCTCGATAAATTTGTGTGGCACACGAGCTCTGTTGGCATTGATGATAGGAATTATTGCTTTAAAAATCCTACTAAATTAATTTCTCGAAAAATAGTAGAAACATCACCTAATGTGTCACGTGAAGACTCTTCACGCTCCCATTCACTCCATGTACGCAGAATAACGAGCTTGACTTCACCACCCCTTTTGGTTTGTTTTGATTCCTTCCGTGCTACCTCCGGTATTCTCCTCCGTAAGATCACATAGATTAGAAATACGCAACACAAACGAAGTCTGTACTGCAAAATGCCCTTCCAGACATCTACATAACTTTTCACCAAGTTAAGGGTGGAAATGAGGACAGAGACGGCATGCTGTCTTTGACCAGCGGCATGC
The DNA here is from genome assembly GCA_958299035.1 of Cylicocyclus nassatus. Lineage (NCBI taxonomy): Eukaryota > Metazoa > Nematoda > Chromadorea > Rhabditida > Strongylidae > Cylicocyclus > Cylicocyclus nassatus. The sequence continues at coordinate 87,488,011 of CATQJL010000316.1, read as the reverse complement.
CACTGGCATGCCAGCGGCGACAGGCCGGCAGCATGCCAACGCGGGATTCAAATTGTGCCAAAAACAAACAAAAGCCTCATTTACAAACAAAACTCAATCATAAGACACCAAATTTAGTGTGCGCATGCGCGTTGGGAAACCCGAACTATGGCCCGAAAATTTATGGAAACTTATGTGAATGAAAGCTGTGCTGAATTTTTTCCGAATTAGCTGGCACCGTGCCAGTTGGGTGCCAGCTGAGCTGGCACCGATCCTTTGCTCGCATAAGTTTTCATACTTTGCATAGATTGTATCTACACTATATAAAGAATTACATACAGAGAAAAAAGCATTTCATAATGTTTTCTTTTCGACGTTTTATAGCCATTTGAAATTTTCTTAGGTGCTCCGCAGTCGAAGAAGCTGCTCCAATCAAAAAGCAATGTGATTAAATTACTCAAAAAGCTCAGAAAACTTGTAGCAATTTGTTCAATGGAATCGGTATGCGTGAAAACCCTGTTATATACTTTACAGAATCTAAAAATAATGACGGGTTTTCAAAACAGGTCAAAGGGGATTTCGTACGAAATTTCCAAAATAAAAGGGGACTTCTTTTTGAAAATTCCCTGGTGCCAGCTCGTGCCGAGCCCTGAGCGAGACAGCGCCACCGCTATGTGTTCGCATAAGAGAGCACTTAGACGGCAAAGATAGATCAAGAACCTCTACCCCACTAGGCACTCACAGGGAGCTAAAACACGCGAAAACAGATTTCGAAGTCAAATCATATTCTTAGCGCATGAGACAGACATCGGCTCGCAAATTTAGAGGCATTTTGGATTCACGCCAAAAGCCTCAAAATGAATCGTAAGGAAGAATGCCTGGCCATCACACGTGAGCTCGCTCCCTACTTGGGTCAGATCTTCAGACCCGGCGAGACGTTATAAATAGCCGTGGCATATACATTCAGTCATTCAACGCTCGCTCTCTCATTAGAACTCTATCGGCGTTTTTAAAAGGTGAGTGCTTGGTTAGGCAGCTAATTACTAAGCTAACGAAGCCTTAGAGTTTTGTTTGCATGGCTGCAGAAATATTTGATCGAATAATTTGCAAATCGTACTGTCCATTCCAGGCTCTGAAGAAGGCGATTTGCCGAAACGTCAGCCAATAAAGTGTTAACAATCTCGGGTCAAGGCTCAGAACCACTATTACGATAATCAAAATTATTTTTTCATCTTTCAAAAATTAACTAATCAAGTTTCTTTGGATGAAAATAATTTATTATCACTTGATAATCAGAATGATTCTTAACATCCTCAGCGATAACCTGATAACCTTTACTAGTAAACTAGCTGGCTTACCCGGCTCCGCCCGGCCCTGTCAAAACATTATGATAAAGCTCTCATCCCTATCCCAGTACAACCCCCACGTTTATATGTCAATTCACTACTCCCGCTGTTAAGTAATCAGCGCTCGATTACCCCCCCCCCTTCCCCATCCTGTGCCTACTCCCAGCCCTGCAGCTCAAAGTCTGCAAGAAAATCGATTAAAGTAACGGATAATTTTGAAAACTAATATTGTGATCGTAACCAGCATGCATGCTCGATTACCTCCCGTGCCAAATCCCAGCCACGCAGCTAAAACTTTGCAAAAATCGATAAAATATAAAAGAAATCGAAAAAAAATTCCAGAAACTAATATTGTGTTCGTAATCAGCGTGCTCACTTACTCCCAGGTGCCAACTCCCAGAACCGTAACTTGAATTTTACAAAAAAATCGGCAAAATCAATAAAATCGCATCGATCGATGACGAAAGTAGCCTACGACACTCGCCCGGCCTCGAAGTGTACAGGAGTCCTAAATTGCAGAGTCGTTCATTTGCACCAGCGGCCGCGCGACCGCATCGCGCCCGAGCATTTTTCGTTTTTCATTTTTCGCCCCGCCTGCGCCGGCCGGCGCCATCGATCGAAACCTGGCACAATGCCCGGGCGCGATGCGGTCGCGCGCCGCTGGTGCAAATGACTCTGCAATTTAGGAGCCTGTATGTGTGCAAAGTTTGGTCCGGATGGTTCAAAATGGAATTTTCTATTCGGAACACGTACATACAGACAGACATACATACAGTGATACAAGGAGACATTTTTATAAATAAGATAAACAGATCGATTTGAAAGTTGCCTTTTTCAGATCTGCAATAAGGGGATGTGGAATATTGATTAAACATAACAACACCAACCTCAGCTGAATCATAAACGACTTTTGGAAGTTTCAATTTCGAAGATTTATACAAGTTGACGCGTACACGTTGGACACAACTTCACAAAAAAGAAGAATTTTGGGGAAATCATTCAAAAATCGAAAAGACAGCGTTATATGCAAGAAAATGCAATGCTTTGCACTTCGGCTATCCAGTTGCTTCTAATAAGGGAAGCTACCTTACTTAGCTCGGCCTTTTGACAAGAGACATATATATTCTGAATTCGCTTGGAACGGTGATTCCAAATACGCTATTCCTAGCTGCCGAGCGCCATTCCGAAGCTATTTATGGGCTTTTTCCTGCGCAAAGTTCGTGTACTCATCGACTCATTGGCATCACGGCATTATCAGCTAGTGCTAATACACTTGCGTTAAGCTTCCTTTTTGGTGGGAAAAAATTGGATTTGTGTTATTTCGATATCTCAGCACCTTTTTCTTGCAGATTTTTATCTGCAGGCAGTATTCCCATGTTCAGTAGTCAAGAAATTCTTCTCATGGATTTTGTGGAAACTGCAGATTAGGAAGCGTTTCCTGCCGAAAATGCATTTCTTTCTAAGTGTAAGCAAACTGTGGTCTCGCTGGTAGTATAATGGAAACTTTTTAAAGCTGAATCTCCAGGAAATTATTTTTTTCTGGATGGAATTCTCAAATTTGAGAAGCATTTTTACTGCATAAGATGCATTTTTCTCTAAAAGGAAGACTCTGTAAGCAAACTGTAGTCTCGCTGGTAGTATAATCAAGTATTTTGAAGCTGAATCTTTAGCAAATACTTTTTTCTGGATATTGTGGAAATCGCAAATTTGAGGAGCACTTTTACTGCATAAAATGCATTTTCCTCTAAAAGGAAGACGCTGTAAGCAAACTGTGGTCTCGCTGGTAGTGTAATGGGAACCCTTTGAGGCTGAGTATTCGGAAGAATTCTTTTTTATGAAGATTTTGTAATAATTTCAAATCGGGAAGCTCACTGCAGGAAGTGTCTTTTTCAAAATAAAAAACTTTGTAAGCAAACTGTGGTCTCGTTGGTAGTATAATGGAAACTTTTTGAAGCTGAATCTTCAGAAAATTCTTTTTTCTGGATATTGTGGAAATCTCAAATTTGAAAAGCATTTTTACTGCATAAAATGCATTTTTCTTTAAAAGGAAGACTCTGTAAGCAAACTGTGGTCTCGCTGGTAGTGCAATGGGAACCCTCTGAGGCTAAGTATTCAGAAAAATTCTTTTTTATGAAGATTTTGTAGTAATTTGAAATCGGGAAGCTCACTGCAGGAATTGTCTTGTCTTTTTCAAATTAAAAGACTTTGTAAACAAATTGTGGTCTCGCTGGTAGTGTAATCGAGATGTTTTGAAGCTGATATTCAAAAAATCCTTCTTCTTGGACAATGTGGAAATCTCAAATTTGGGAGGCATTTTACTGCAGAAAATGCACTTTTTCACAGAAAGAAGTCTGTGTAAGCAAACTGTGTTTTCGCTGGTAGTGTAATAATTTTTTGAAGCTGAATCCTCAAAAAATTCTTTTTCTTGGACAATGTGGAAATTATCAACTTGGGAAGCACTTTTACTGCAGAAAATGCACCTTTTTTTCTAAAAATAGGACTCTGTAAGCAAACTGTGGTCTCGCTGGTAGTATAATCGAGTACAGGGCTCAGCACAGCTGGCACCGGGTCAAGCTGGATATCGTTTTTAGGGCGAAAAGCAAAGGGGATATCGTTTCTACAGGGTCCGAGGCGAAGAAGTGCCGCAAAAATGCCGCCGGCATGCCACCGGCAGGTCATTGGCAAGCTGTCCATCAACAAACAAAGGCGTTGTTTTTAGCCAAAAGGCAGTAGTATGACACCAAAGTTGGTGTGTGCAGGCGCGTTGGTGGACCCCAACTATGACCCAAAAATTTATGAAAACTTATGTGAATAAAAGCTGTGCCGAACTTTTTTCTGAATTAGCTGGCACCGTGCCAGCTGGGTGCCAGCTGAGCTGGCACCGACACTTTGCTCACATAAGTTTTCATACTTTTTTACATAAAATGTATCTACACTGTAAAAGATTACATACGGAGAAGAAACAGTTTTATAATGTTTTCTTTTCAGCGTTTTATAGCAATTTGGATACTACACGGTCTTCTCCGCAGTCAAAAAATCGGCTTTTTCTGCTTCTCAAGATGTGATTTGACCACTTAAAAAACTCAGAAAGCTGTGAAATTGTTCCATGAAATCAGAAATGCATGAAAACACTACTACATACTTTTACATAATATAAAAATAATGACGGGTTTTCAAAACAGGTCAAAGGGGACTTCGTACGAAATTTTCAATATCAAACGGGATTTTGTTTTGAAACTTCCCTGGTGCCAGCTCGTGCCGAGCCCTGATCGAGTATTTTGAAGCTGAATCTTCAAGAAATTCTTTTCATAGATTTTGTGAAAACTGCAAATTGGGAAGTGTTTCCTGGAAAATGCACTTCTTCTAAATCTCTGCAAGCAAACTGTGTTCTCGCTGGTAGGAGAGTCAGAGCTTTTAAGGGCCAAGCATTCTTTCGAGCACTTCTCTTTGTCTCCATGAAAAGTTTGTAATAATCCCGGATTGGGGAGAATTACACTGCAGAAAATGCACTTCTTTCCGAAAAAAATTTGCAAGCAAATTGGTTTTTTGCGTATGAAAATTGCAGATTTGAGGGCCAAGTACTTTTTAGAAGGCTCCTTGTTTTCTTTGCAAAATTTCTGAAAATCTCAAATTTCAAATTTATACTGCAGAAAATGCACTTTTGTCTAGAAAAGAAGACCCTGCAAACAAACTGTGGTTTCGTCAGTAGCAAAATCACGGAACTTTCTGGGCTCCCCTGTTCAAGAAGTAGTTGTTGGTCTTCACTAACTAAACAAGATAGCGAGCTATAGCAAAGTGTTATACTTCCTCTTTCTTTTTTCAACAAAAAACATCGTTATGCTTGTCTAGACCTTCAAGGTGGACATTCTTTGTAACCATACTTTTCTAAACGAATGAATGAAAGCGTAGCGTAGAGTCACAATCTCAACTAAGCACCAGCTAATTATTCACCCCAACCGACTTATAGCGACCCGAAGGATAGCTAGTATATATTGGGTCGGTCCGAAAGTTCTTGCGCATCATTTTCAAAAAATTTAGAACTAAAAGTTAGAACTTTCACAAATTTGTAACGAAAAGTGGCACAGATTTGAGGACATAACAACCCCAGAAGTTACCAAATTCACGGTTTTTTCCTGCTTTTGAATCCCGAGGATTGTCTTTTCAAAAGTGGCGACAGAATTATGATTGCTTCCTCCAAGCTTTTGCTAGCCGCGCTCATCCCTTTGCTTCACACATAGATACCCGTTGCATAGCGTTTTGCTATCCAGGCACTTGGAGAATCCCCCCCCCCCTCCACCCTCAACTCTTTTTCACCCAGAGGCAGTGCCTGTCCCATACCTGACAAAGTTTTTTCAGCCACGTGCACTTTTCCCATCCGGGTCCCTGTTTCCACACTGAGTGACTTCCCAAGCTGCCTTAGAAACTCTTATCTCTTTCCAAAATTGTAATAGCGAGAAAATTCGAATCAACAACTTTGAAAATATAGCCAACATCCAAACCGAATCTACAGTTCTTCAAATTCAAACACTCCCTCTTTCTTTTCACAAATAGTCTTTTTGAAAGCGTCACAATTCCTCTTTTACTTAAAGAAATTTTGTGACAATTCTCTCAATTAGTTTCGTAAAGGCTTCCAAACTGTCCACCATCCTTGCAGTTCATCCATAGGTGCTCCAATTCATCAATTTTTAGATTATCTTGTTGTTGGGAAGCTACTGATCCAAATTCTTGAGAGGACTTACTCAAAGGTGTTATCTTTTAGCTGCTCACCTAAAATTCCCGTTTTTTATACAAATTTGAGATTATTCACATTTGTAGACCATATGACGCCTAAAAAGTTGTGATTCTGGCTAGACTGTTTAGAGCTTTTGCATTAGCAAAAATCTTTGAGCAGAGAGTTTTTCATACATCAGTTGTAAGAAAAATACTCACAAAGTCAGGGCAAAAGCATGTAAAATTTTTGAAGAAAGCGATTTTTTAAGCTATTTAAGGCTCGCGGTAAAAACTATGATAGTCCGAAATACAATCTTTGACACGTTTTGAGTAGTAGACATTTGCAGAATAGATGATATTTGTAAACATACCTTCGATAGTCAAGAGACAGAGCCTAGAAAGTGATAGTTGTTTGAGTTCTTGCCCCCTATAGAAAGTGAAGGTTGTTTTAGAAAAAATGGATGGAAATTTAGAGATCTGAATTGAACCAGGAAACATGAAAAATTCATATAAAACAGAGGCTAACACATCACCAAACTTAAAACCTTATCTTGGTGGTTTCCTACGCACATTTTCGTCTTCAGAATTGCCGGTTAAATTGGGTAGCAACAGGAACAAAGTTCTTTTCTAATTAAAAAAAGCGTTAGCTGTGGCGTTAGTTGGGAACCGAAAGAAGGCAAACTTGTCAACAACTGAACTGAACATGTTAAACATGTCCGAAAGGTTATGTTGCACATCGACGCCAATCTGATTTTTGACGCGTCCTTTGAATTTTCACCCCCGCATGGTCGTTTCGTACCCTGCGACGTTGTCTGGATTCTTCCGCTCATCATTCTGAGCAGGTAGCGTCCAAGCTGGAGAAAATTCGTTGCAAAAGCATTGAAAAAGAACAAGGTAAAGAAAAACGCACTTTTTGGTAATTTTCACAAAAAAAACCGGCATAAGCAAAGAAGTAAGCTTGGCGACGTTCTCTACATCATAGACAGTAACAAGACCTATCGAATACACAAAAAAACGAGTGAAAAGAGTTGAACTGAAGAAAAAACGAGAGGTTTTCGAAAACTCCGTTTTTCCTATATTTCTCGTTTAAATCATAAAAAGGAGTCTTGCGACGTTGTCAGCGTAAAAATAGAGATCAAGAGCTTTAATATGATCTATAGATTGTTGAAATTGGGCTCTCAACAACGAAGAAAAGGGTACCAGAGCCAAATGCCCCACGCCTCGCTTTTGGGGTAGCGAGGTAGCGCGCAAGTCGCGGAGACGCAGACGAGCAGCGGAGACAGACCAGAGCCGGCGGGGCATTTGGCTCTGGTCATTGATCTCCGCGGGATCATAACAAAACCCTGTAACATTATATATCGTTGTGATCCTCATGAGACGTCCAGGAGCACTGACAACGTTGCGGGTCTTAAAAATCACTCCATAACGAGATAGACCAACATTTGAATAGCGACTCTCTGCGCAAGATTTGAGCGCAGTTTCTCGTTTCTATTGAACTCCAACGGCTTTCATGAACTTCCAACGCTCAATCGAAGTCTGGAGAAAGATTAATTGAGAAATTTTGCTCCAGTTCCTAATTGAATTTTTGAATAAAAGTCTTTTTAGCAAAAAAGGACCATAAACACGTAATCCTTCGGTTTTTTGAGCTTCTTTTGGATGTCACTACTATATTTACCTCATTTACATCTCTCCCTATATGGATATGTCACTAGTTATGCCATGATATTCGGGGCTTCGCCCCGGATGACTTCCCTCTAGGTGAGGGTTGTGTTCTATCATGACGCTCAAAGTGAAGGTCACCAGAGTACGTGGCTCTATGTATCGAAGGTATGTTTGTAAATACTTTTTGAATGGCATGGTACAATTTCACAGATGCTGAACGTCTGATTTAAGAGTTTGTATCAATCACTGATCCCTTGCACAGAGTCAACAATGTTTTTCACGGAAATTTAGTGTCGGGCTGTCCAACAAATTGTTGCACGATCAAAACTGTGCTCAAATTACTGCTAAAAACACAGAATAAAGTTGCTTTCGAGAGTGGATCAGCACGACATTTGTGAGAAGTAAAGCACTTGAAAATTGAAAGACTGCAATGTTCTGCTGAAAATATCTGACAATTTCTTTTGAATGACGTAAACATTTCAAACGAAGCGCTCATTAAAAATAAATTATAGGGATTGTCCGAGGAAAGTAGAAGTATCTGCGAGAAATTTCCAGAAACAGATCTAGTGCAGTTTGTCTAAGAAAAAAACATTTGCTAAGCATTTCATCTAAAAGATTCCGAAAATTGAAACTTTCTTGCTGGGATATGTTAGCAGAAAAATTAGAAGGCAAGGTAAATCCATCGGAAAAGATTTAGTGCAACTGTTTTGGGGTGAGGAAACATGTTACACACTCGAGAAATGAATAAGGGGACTGCACTATTTTGCTCAAATATTTGACATTCTTGAAAACTTATAGGCTGTATCAGCCAGCATCGGTCTCGCGCCAGTATGCCTTGCGGCGACGCACCGTCGCATGCGACGTGCCTTAGCGCGCAGCAGAGTTCGCACGCGTCACACCGCACCGTCGCAAGTTGCCGCAAGCGCGACGTCGCATGACCGATGCTGGTTGGTACAGCCTATATGTTGCACTCCAAATTAAACGCTCCAGAGTAGAAATAGAGAAGCATGAGATGTCAAAAAAAAACAAAATAAATCTTCTAACAACGATTTCGGCTGCACTTTAGAACAGAAGAATGGCAACCATATGTTGGAAGTTTTAAAAGAGGTCTTGCTCAAACCAAAGGATTGAAAACCCTTTTTCTAGAAACGAATTTGATGCAGTTTTCTGTGCAAACTTATTCAAGGTTCTCAAACAAAAGAATACTCTTGAATCATTCCAATAGGGTGCTTCTTCCAAATTTATTAAGGAACAAAAGAATTTGCAATCTTTTGTAGTAATTTTAAAGGAATATGTAGGTTTAAGAAAAGTTGTAAACTACCTGTTTCAATTCAATCAAATTCTGGTCGCTCTTGCAAAAGGATTTGAACTATACGAAAGAGTTAGCTTGTCTAGTGGTTGCAGTTTTTGGTCATGCCAATTGATCAGCACCATCTAAGACAGGCATCACTGCCGCTATGAGTCATCAGCTCGGTACGCTTGCACCGGCACAAAACGACAGACATGTTTACATCCCTAACGCGAGTGATGACGGCAGATGGGGGTGCTTGCGCTTTATATACAGGGTGTCCCAAAAAAATGTATCCACTGTTTGATTGTTAGTAACTCTCTTATTATGAGGTATTTCGAGAAGCGGTAAGCGCCGTTTTGTAGAGCTGGCTTCAACTTAGATTTACAGTATAGAGCGAATCACCGACCGCTCTTCATTACTGTAGGATTACGGTAGAAACTTGGAACATATGGTGTTACTGTGGAAAAAGCTGCCGTTTCCAAAATTTTCAAAAAGATATGAAAACTTGTGTAATAGGGTTTTTAGGGATGCTGAGTTCAATACTCAACTATTCTCAAGACTGCGAAGCTTTCTAAACGGTGTAACCGCACCTTTTAGGAACATTGAAAAAATGGCCGCTACCTCTTACCTGGCATAACTCTTCAATGAAGCATCATAATAAGTTTTTACAGTTGAAATAGCAACTCTAATTGGCCTAGTGTAAAAGCTTTCAGGCTGTTTTGTTTCCTTTCTGAGGCAAAATATGGCCTTTCACGGCCCAAAACCCTCTGTCAAGTTTCTACCGTAATACTACAGTAACGGAGAAAGATGGACGATTCGCTCCATACTGTAAATCTAAGCTGAAGCCAGCTCTACAAAATGGCGCTTCTCTTACCGCTTCTCGAAAGACCTCATAATAAGAGAGTTATTAACAATCAAACAGTGGATACATTTTTTGGGACACCCTGTATAGTATGATACCATATAATAAAGCGCAGGGGGCCCATCTGACGTCATCGGCAGCCGATGGATGTCTGTGTGTGCCGCGCTTGGGTTTGTTTACCACTGCGCTCCATGTACCCCCCCCTTCCATCTGACTCATCACTGCCACGCATTCGGGCATTGCTTCATTGTCTGTCTTTCGCTTGATTTTGTCAAGATATCTCATTCAAACACCAGCGAGCTGCGCCTTTCCTAATAATCTACATTTAGTAAAGTAAATCACAGTGTACTGAGCGACGCGTTGTTGTGACCAAATGTTTCAAACGAGTTGCAGAAGGGTTTAAACTAGCATGCAATTTATAAAACCTTAAAATTAGTAATTCTTTTGGCCAGAATTCAAACGCAGATGCGCTCCTCCGAAAGTTTAGCTTTTGTATATAATGGAAATTACCTACGTTACGCACACTTAACTGTATTTTTTTGACGTTTAGACTGAGATATCGGCTCCCCAACACGGGTTAGTCGTTGTGCTCACTCTTTGACGAAAGGCTGGCAGATTTTTCAGAAAGTAGTAGCAAGTCAAAGTGAGAAACTACTTTTCGCATCAAGCTACTATGTGTTTTTGCTCGCGCTGCTTCGGCACGCGAGTGGGAACACATATATTCTCTTATGGAAAGGCCCCATTTTGCCAGAGGAAATAGTCCAAAAGCTTCCTAGCATCATTGAAGTGTTGACTGAGCCGATCGAACTACAATGAAAGTGGGGTACTTAGGACAAGGAGTTAAATACAATCATGTCCGTGGCGACTTTGTGAGATATTCTTATTTTCTGTAACTGCAGGGCACCACAAAAATGTCTCTGTCGTGCGATTCTTGATATCAACTTGCCATGATGTCTTGAACCGATCTCTAGGCACCATAGTGCACAGCTCGTTTGAAATAAACAGCGTAGAGTGCATTATCGGATGCTCTTGGTTAGGAGCGGATAATGGTAGAAACGCATGATGGCCTTTGCAAATTTGCTAAAATGCTATCATTTTTTCAACGCTCAAAATCTTTTGTAGTGGGACATTCAGAAGAGCTGACTTCAGCATTCAACTTTGTGCACATTTGAGCAGTTTGAAGCAATCAGGTTTTGTCGATCTTTTAAAATAATTTTCTAGGTGTAATCGGCTTAAGCGGATGTCCGAGTAACGTGTGTAGTTTATATTCAGATCGACACTGATTTCTTCATGGCTAATTTCAACTGTTGCAAAGTCCCAAAGGAGCTGTTCCTCAGTAATGCACCGTTACCAAAATATACAATACCGCTCATAATTCGTCAAAAAAGTCGCCGAACTGCGGCGTACTCCGCCACACTCCGCCACAGTGCGCCGGAGTGTGGCAGAGTGCGGCGGAGTGTGGCAGAGTGCGCCGGAGTGCGGCAGAGTGCGCCACACTCCGCCGCAGTGCGCCGGAATGATCGTCAATTTAGCCATATCTCGCTTCAGAATGGGCGAATTCTGAATCCGAGGACACCGTTCGATTCAGCTCGACGAGACGCATCATCTTATATATGAAGCTGAACTTCTGTTTGTCTGTTTGTCTGTACGTATGTTCCAAATAGAAAAATCCATTTCTGAACCGATCCGGACCAAACTTGGCACACATACACTTCGGGCACCGGCGGATGTCATAGGCTACTTTTCTTCATCGATCGATATCGATTTTATCGATTTTTAGCGATTTTTTTGCAGAGTTCACCTATGGGGCTGGGAGTTTGCATAGGGGGGTAATCGAGCATGGGGATTCCGAATACAATATTAGTTTTCGATTATCGATTACTTTTATCGATTTTATCGATTTTTTTTGCAAAGTTTGAGCTACGGGGTGGGAGTTTGCACAATCACAATGGTAATCGAGCATGGGGATTCCGAATACAATATTAGTTTTCAGATTATCGATTATTATTATGGTTGAATTCAGTGTGTTGATAACAGTATTACCATTGATCTGTCGCTGATGACACATAGACAGTATACTATAGGAGTATGGTAGAGAGCCGCTCTGATCGAATTTGTTCTAAGATCTGCTCAAGATCACAATACCGCGCACAGAATGTCAAAATTTCCGTGAACTTCGCGGAATTCCGGGATTTCCACCAAAGTGCGTGATAATCCGGGAAGTTCGCGACATATCAGGATCCGCGAAACCATGCGAATCACGCAAAGAACGCAACGCCATAACATCCTTCGGAATGAATATATTCCGAATCCAGAAGCAGCATTGTGTTCAGATCGTCGAGGCAAATATTTTGATATACAGTATGCTCTCGATATTCCATTTCCAGTTTTTTCGAATTTTTTTCTGTGGAGGTCTTTTCGCAAGGATGTAACGCAGCGTCTGTGTAACATAAAAGATTCCAGTAAGCACTGTTTGATAGTACTGTTCTTGTAGATTATCGTGCGTTCAAGAGTAGCTGCAGGCTGTCTCCCAAAAGAGACAGAAGCATTGGTGAATTTTGGAAAAATTACGCGTTTCTAAATTCTACTCGCCGTAACTTCCTTCGGAATGAACATATTCTGAATCCGAAGAGAGCTTTGTGCTCAGTTCATCAAGGCAAATCTTTTGATATACACCATATCCCTGATATCCCGATTTCAATATTCTCAAATCTTTCTGTGGACGTCTTTTTGTGAAGATGTAAAGCAGCGCGCATTGCTCCTAGTAGACTCCAGCAAGGACCTTTCGATAGTACTTTTTCTGTAGATTACGTAGCCCTAAAAAGTAGTCACAGGCATCTTTCCATAGGAGTTAGAAGGGCTGGTGAATTCTGGAAAAATCATGTCGTTCTTAATTTTTCTCAACGTAACTCTAAAATATGAAGCTCTCATGCTAAACAGATGTGATTTTCGTAATCAGCAGGTCGGATAACCCTTATAAGCAAGTTTTCCAAGGTGTTCGAGTAATTTCATTTTTTCTCGTTTTACGCTCTGAAGCTACCCGATGGATTTTGGTCAAAATGTTCATGCTCTTAAATTGTAAGGAAACTTCGCTTATAGAGGTTTTCGAATACGCTCTTTACGAAAATCGTGGTCTTTGAGGATTACAGGGTCTTCTTGGAGAGATACGGTTAGGTGACTGTAACTGCATCACGAAAGCTCGTAACTTCGCCTCCATCTCTCACGTGTCTGTCAAAGAACCTGCCTGCTTGCTTTACTAGTCAAAGTCACTATGAGATGTGCTATCGAACTGCGCATGACTCAGGCTCCAGTCTATAGAATTCGCCGAGTTACGAGCCTACGAAAACACGTTCTCATGAATTTTGCTCAAAATGTAAAGATCGCAGATTTCGTCGAAATTCCACCGTGAGTGCTTGTATGACGCTCGCATTGCGGATATTATGTTCGCTTCGCTCAATAACTCCACCGTATTGAATATGGTGCTTGCGTGTGCTTCAGGAATTGATATCAAAGCTGTTTTGTGGCTAAAGCTCAAATCACCAAATCTCACAATAAGATCCATTAAGAATGTGAAAAGATTTGATCAGCGTATTGTACAAGCACTCACGGTGGAATTTCGACGAAATCTGCGATCTTTACATTTTGAGCAAAATTCATGAGAACGTGTTTTCGTAGGCTCGTAACTCGGCGAATTTTATAAACTGGAGCCTGAGTCTTGCGCCATTCGATAGCACATCTCCTACTATCTTTGACTAGTAAAGCAAGCAGGCAGGTTCTTTGACAGACACGTGAGAGGTGGAGGCGAAGTTACGAGCTTTCGTGATGCAGTTACAGTCGTACTCTGCGTTGATCACTCTTTGACCCTGTAATCCTCAAAGACCACGATTTTCGTAAAGAGCGTATTCGAAAATCTCTATAAGCGAAGTTTCCTTACAATTTAAGAGCATGAACATTTTGACCAAAATCCATCGGGCAGCTTCAGAGCGTAAAACGAGAAAAAATGAAATTACTCGAACATCTTGGAAAACTTGCTTATAAGGGTTATCCGACCTGCTGATTACGAAAATCACATCTGTTTAGCATGAGAGCTTCATATTTTAGAGTTACGTTGAGAAAAATTAAGAACGACATGATTTTTCCAGAATTCACCAATGCTTCTGTCTCTTTTGGGAGACAGCCTGCAGCTACTCTTGAACGCACGATAATCTACAAGAACAGTACTATCGAACAGTGCTTACTGGAATCTTTTATGTTACACAGACGCTGCGTTACATCCTTGCGAAAAGACCTCCACAGAAAAAAATTCGAAAAAACTGGAAATGGAATATCGAGAGCATACTGTATATCAAAATATTTGCCTCGACGATCTGAACACAATGCTGCTTCTGTATTCGGAATATATTCATTCCGAAGGATGTTATGGCGTTGCGTTCTCTGCGTGATTCGCATGGTTTCGCGGATCCTGATATGTCGCGAACTTCCCGGATTATCACGCACTTTGGTGGAAATCCCGGAATTCCGCGAAGTTCACGGAAATTTTGACATTCTGTGCGCGGTATTGTGATCTTGAGCAGATCTTAGAACAAATTCGATCAGAGCGGCTCTCTACCATACTCCTATAGTATACTGTCTATGTGTCATCAGCGACAGATCAATGGTAATACTGTTATCAACACACTGAATTCAACCATAATAATAATCGATAATCTGAAAACTAATATTGTATTCGGAATCCCCATGCTCGATTACCATTGTGATTGTGCAAACTCCCACCCCGTAGCTCAAACTTTGCAAAAAAAAATCGATAAAATCGATAAAAGTAATCGATAATCGAAAACTAATATTGTATTCGGAATCCCCGTGCTCGATTACCCCCCTATGCAAACTCCCAGCCCCATAGGTGAACTCTGCAAAAAAATCGCTAAAAATCGATAAAATCGATATCGATCGATGAAGAAAAGTAGCCTATGACATCCGCCGGTGCCCGAAGTGTATGTGTGCCAAGTTTGGTCCGGATCGGTTCAGAAATGGATTTTTCTATTTGGAACATACGTACAGACAAACAGACAAACAGAAGTTCAGCTTCATATATAAGATGATGCGTCTCGTCGAGCTGAATCGAACGGTGTCCTCGGATTCAGAATTCGCCCATTCTGAAGCGAGATATGAATTGACGATCATTCCGGCGCACTGCGGCGGAGTGTGGCGCACTCTGCCGCACTCCGGCGCACTCTGCCACACTCCGCCGCACTCTGCCACACTCCGGCGCACTGTGGCGGAGTGTGGCGGAGTGCGCCGCAGTTCGGCGACTTTTTTGACAAATTATGAGCGGTATTGTACTGCGTAAACCCAAAGTAATGAGGAGCGATCAGTGATTTATTTCGTAGTGTAAGTATGAAGCGAATCAGTGAGAATCCAGCTCTGTGGTACCTGAATGAAAATCTTGGTCATTGGACCAGAATTCACAGATTAAAAACGGCTATCCTTTTTTAGAAAAGGGACCTGGAATTCATTTATAACATTGATTCAAAAAGTTAGGTCAGCTTTTTGAGGGAGGGGGGGGGGAGAGAGAATTGAAAACTTCGCGGAATAAGTAAAAAACTGGCTTAATTTGGTCAGTTGAGCAAGGGAGTTTAGAGAGTGGAGAAAGTCTGATTGAAAGATCTGATAGCAGGTTGAGCCGTCTGGCAAGAAAGTTTGGAGAGTTTTGGGAGAAGTAAGAAAGTAAGTGGATCTTAGAGAAATTATGTGAAAGATATTAAATGAAGATTTGCCGAACGGAAGGTCGCCAGAAACATCTTACACAACTCTGCTAAGCATGTTGCTGATGAGAACAAATGAGTTTTTGAAAAGCGAATTTTTCGGTACACCTCAAATTTCGACCTATGGGTCATCGAAAATTTCATGACTTCAATCATTTGTTCTTATCAGCAACATGCTTAGCACTGTTGGGTTAAATAATCTGCACAACTTTGGAATTTTTTCGTTAACTTCGAAGAAAGAAAAATGACTTTGAAGAAAAGCGCCGGGAATCATCAGGGATCATACAAAAGCTGAAAAATGCGGTTTGTGCAGCTTCTCGCTCCTGTTCAACATGTTCATAGTGAAGGGTAGTAGGAATACTTACGGATAGGCACACAACGTTAAATCCAGGTATCTGGAGTTTCGAAATATATAGCTTTCTTTTGAGCTGCGATCCCCTCCCCGCGAGGATGTTAATGCATGCGGCCCTTAGAGCTTTCAAAAGCATGTGCACTTTATCTCAAATATAATCAATGTTGTCGAGAAAAAACTAAAACAAAAAATGGGACAGAACTTATTACGCGACCTAATATATCAGAAGCACTTGCTTATAATTTAGGAGGGAAAGAACTTCCGCAAGAAATTTTCTGCTGAAAAAATCTGATGGTTGATTTGAGCTTAC
Source organism: Cylicocyclus nassatus (assembly GCA_958299035.1). Lineage (NCBI taxonomy): Eukaryota > Metazoa > Nematoda > Chromadorea > Rhabditida > Strongylidae > Cylicocyclus > Cylicocyclus nassatus. Next base: position 87,471,737 of record CATQJL010000316.1, on the reverse strand, counting down.
AAGGGAAGCTAATTAGCTTACCTTGGCCTTTTGGCAAGGGACATATATTAGGTTGTCCTAAAAGTTCTTGCGCCGGATTTTCAAAAAATCATAACTTCCTTTCTTCTCAACGTTTTTTCTCAAAATTATTTTTGTATGAAAGAGGAAACCTTTTTCTTTATAGCGGCGCCTTTGCCATGAATTAGCGTTGGTAAATTCGAGAGTTAAAAGCAATTGAAGGAAATTAGTCAAGATCGACATTTTTCAAGCTGGATCACGAAAAATTATGCAAGTATTTTTATTTGATAGAGAAAATTTTGCACATTACAGTGGTACCTTTTTCATGAATCAAAACGAAGTAGATCGAGAGTTAGAAGCAAATAAAGAGAATTTCTTCATTTTTGCAATTTTTGAGCATGCTCAAAAAAGCTTAAAAACGTCACAGAAAAGGCGAAAAAGTCATAAACATGGGTTTTGTGGCCTTCCCTCTCTAGCTGAGTGAGTTTCGAGCTAATCAGGAGCAATTTTGATTTTCATGAAAAAACGAAGACCCGAAAATCCGAATAAATCGCGAAAATCAAAATTGCTCCTGATTAGCTCGAAACTCACTCAGCTAGAGAGGGAAGGCCACAAAACCCATGTTTATGACTTTTTCGCCTTTTCTGTGACGTTTTTAAGCTTTTTTGAGCATGCTCAAAAATTGCAAAAATGAAGAAATTCTCTTTATTTGCTTCTAACTCTCGATCTACTTCGTTTTAATTCATGAAAAAGGTACCACCTTAATGTGCAAAATTTTCTCTATCAAACAAAAATACTTGCATAATTTTTCGTGATCCAGCTTGAAAAATGTCGATCTTGACTAATTTCCTTCAATTGCTTTTAACTCTCGAACTTACCAACATTACTTCATGTCAAAGGCAGCGCTATAAAGATAAAGGTTTCCTCTTTCATATAAAAATAATTTTGAGAAAAAACGTTGAGAAGAAAGGAAGTTATAACTTTTTGAAAATCCGGCGCAAGAACTTTTATGACAACCTAATATATTCCAAATCAGCTTCAAACGCTGATTTCAAATATGCCATTCCTAACCGCCACGCGCCATTCCGTAGCGTGTTATGAGCTCTTTCCTGCGCAAAACTGGCATACTCATTAACTCACTGGAATCGCGGCACCATTATCTAACAATGTATCATATATGTATCATTATCAATAACATTGTAAGTGCTAATACACCTGCGTTAAGCTTCTTTTTATTGAAAAAAAGATTGGATTTGTGTTATTTCGACATCTCGACACCTTTTCCTTGCAAATTTTTATTTACAGACAATCTTCCCGTAATCAGTAGTATGCCAATTTTGCGCAGAAAAAAGCCCATAATTCGCTTTGGAATGGCGCGTGGCAGCTAGGAATAGCATATTTGGAATTAGCGTTTGAAGCTGATTCAGAATATATATATCACTTGCCAAAACGCCGAGCTAAGTTAGGTAGCCTTCCTTCTTAGAAGCAAAGAATTCGGTTGATTCGCTGAAAGCAAATGAAATTCTTTGGTATCTTGGCCATGAAAACCAGAAAGAGCAATCTGTGGAGATTTGTACATCTACTGCTTCGCACATATTCTGAGTTAAATAATTCTATATAATCTGTTACGCTTATAGGATCATATACTTAGGATAGCTTCTGGCTAAAAAAGACACGCTATGAAACTCTGATAGTTTTGAGATTTAAACATTTCCCACTTCATACTACAGCCAGTTCAAAGGTCTTATATATAAAGCTGAATGTCTGTTTGTCTGTCTGTATGTCTGTATGTCTGTGTGTACGTATGTTCCGAATAGAAAATTCCATTTCTGAACCGATCCGGACCAAACTTGGCACACATACACTTTGGGCCCGCCGGGTGTCACAGGCTACTTTTCGTCATCAATCGATACCGATTTTATCGATTTTTATCGATTTTTTTGCAGAGTTCACCTGCGGGGCTGAGCGTTGGCACAGAGGGTAACCGAGCGTGCTGATTACGAATACAATGTTAGTTTTCAGAGTCATCGATTACTTTTATCGATTTTATCGATTTTTGTGTAAAGTTTGACCTGCGAGGCTAGGAGTTTGCACGGGGGGTAATCGAGCGTGCTGATCACGAATACAATATTAGTTTTTAGAACTATCCATTACTTTTATCGATTTTATCGATTTTTTTGCAAAGTTCGAGCTACGGGGCTAAGTGTTGGCACAGGTGGATAATCGAGAATGCTGATTACGAGCACAATGTTAGTTTGGCGCTATTCGGCTATCCGGCCCCAAAAATTTTTTGTCGTAGAGCTTGCTCAAACTTCGTTCATAAGGGTTATATTGCATGCTGATGATAGATATCATACTTTCTCCGCAGAACGTCTCCGTGTGGTTTCGACAGGTGTACGGTAGGAAGTCAAAATCATGAATCTGGCTGGAATTCGGTACAGAGGGCTTATTCGACATGCTGATTACGAATACCATACTTTCTCTGCATGTTGCGACTTTTTCATAGAGTTATGGTGGTTATACTTCATGGGATAAAAAACCTGGATTTGCTCTAAACTTCGTCTAGGGTGGTCATTTAGCGCGCTGAACATGATAACATGCTGATTTCGCAGAATAGCACCATTTTCTTAGTTACGGTGGGCGTACAGTAGATGCGTCGAAGTTCCAGATTTGCTCACAATCTTACCTGGAACGTTTACAAGCATGCTGCCTATGAATACGATACTTGCTCGCTGTCATAACGCATTATTGCGAAGTTACGGTGAGTTGCAGAATTTGAACGGACATTTTTTCGGTTTCGGGCCAATTTAGTCTCTAGATATTTACGGAATGGAGAAACGGCCGTTTGCAAGGCGGTCTCCAGCGCCATCTTGACAACCTGTCGCGTGACGCACGCGGCAAATCTCCCCCCCCCCCCCCTTTTGCTTAGGCAAAATCCGCCGAAGGGTGTATCACGCGCGGCAGCGGTCCTAAGGAAAGCATTACGGTCGTGTGAAACCCTCAATACCACACCATTGCCTTTATCGTGGGGACTGAGCACGATATTCTTGAAACAGCACCTTAGGTAATTCCCTGCCCAGGTTCCAGGCGGGTTCATGATTTTTACCCGCTGCCATGTACCTACTGTAACTCTGGCTTTAAACTTGGTCAGAAGGTCGAATCTCTCTAGACCGAGTATCAGGCAAAACTGAGAATTTGCCCCTCTGCAGTATACCTACCATAACTCAGTAAAAACGCCCCAAATGCCGAAGGAGTATGACGTAATCAGCATGTCAATTAGTTCCCCTGAGCAAAGTTTCAGCGAAATTCCATAATTTTAGCTTCTTACGTGTACCCACCGTAAACCCAAAAATAGCGCTATCGCGCGAACTGACTACGATATTCGTCATCAGCGGCTCGAATAACCCCCATATACCGAGTTTGAGCAAGATCCATCACAAAAACATTCTGAGGTCCGGCACTATCGTTAGAATTATCCCCACTTCTTGATTTTATTGATTTTTTTGCAAAGTTTGAGCTACGGGGCTAGGGGTTGGTGAGGAAGGTAGATAAGCATACTAATTACTAAGGCCCTCGCCACACTTTGCTCAAGAACGCCCAAAAGCGCTCAAATTTCTCTAATGTTTCTTCGCTTTCTCATGTGGCGAGACATGAGAGAGAGAGTGAGGAGATTTGGGCGCTTTTGAGCGAAGTGTGGCCAGGGGCTTAACACAGCTGGAATAAGGAATTGCATGTAGAAGTGGGGACAGGGAAAGGTTGTACAGGGGTAGAAATGAAAGCTTTATTATTTGACAGGGTCGGGCGGAGCCGGGTAAGCCAGCTAGTATATATAGTGTCAAGAAAATAATGTCCGTTTTATTTGCTTGCTTTAACAAAGCAACCAGACTCAACCCAACAAAGGGTAAGGGGTACTGTTCGATAGAGCAAAGCAAGGTCTACAAGATGGCACTCATGTCTTTGCGCCATGCTCGATCCACGGAGAGTTCGAACTCAGTACTCTGCGTTGATACCACTGCTT